>PVKZ01007625.1:0-21533 GCA_004027375.1 Macroglossus sobrinus | reverse complement strand
TCACTCTTATCAGAATCTCTTCTCAGCTCCATCATCCTATGAATTTCTTTTTGAGCGACTTGGCTTTTGTAGACATATGCTTTTCAACTTCTGTAACACCCAATATGCTTGTAAATTTCCTGGTGGAGAGAAACCCAGTCTCCTATCATGGATGTGGCATGCAGCTTGGTTCAATTGCTATCTTTGGGGCAGTTGAGTGTTTCTTGCTGGCTATCATGGCATATGATCGCTTCGTGGCAATCTGCAACCCACTGCTTTATTCCACCGAAATGTCCACACAAGTTTGTGTTCAGTTTCTCATAGTGGCTTACATGGGTGGTTTTCTCAATTCTTGCTCTTTTACTCTTTCCTTCTATTTTTTTACTCTTCTGTGGACCAAATCTAGTCAACCATTTCTTCTGTGATTTTGCTCCTTTAGTTGAAATCTCCTGTTCGGATAGCAGCAGTATCCCTGCAGTTGTCTCCTCATTTGTTGCTGGCTCCATCATTGTGGTCACAGTGTTTGTCATAGTTGTCTCCTACATCTACATCCTCATCACCATTCTGAAGATGAGCTCCACCGAGGGGTACCACAAGGCCTTCTCCACTTGCACCACCCACCTCACAGCAGTCACTTTGTATTTTGGGACCATCACATTCGTTTACGTCATGCCTAAGTCCACCTTCTCAAGTGACCAGAACAAGGTGGCATCTGTGTTCTACAATGTGGTGATTCCCATGCTGAACCCCATCATCTACAGCCTCAGGAACAATGAGATTAAAGGAGCTCTGAAGAGAGAGCTTGGCAGAATATTTTCTAAATGAAGCTTGATATTTTGTATGATTTGATACAATAACGTGGCATAAATATAACAATAAAAGTAAATAGAGTGTCTGTTTGTGGTTTAAATGTATTTATCAATATGCCATTAGTCTCTTTGAAGCTTTTCTGTGAAGGTAAGGGATGGATTTTCTGATACTAAATTGAAAATCGGAGGCCCATATTGAGTTATTAATATCATTAGGAACATAAATTAGTTAACATGAAAAACATACTTCATCTGCTGAAAATCTGCTTAAAATTGTATCTTTTTTCAAAAGTTGTTCTTTATCATAAGTTAAAGTTATTATACCTCCAAACTTTAAAGACTGTGCCTGCTTTCATCAGCAGCTTTTCCTGAAATGAGCATGATAATTAGAGTTATGACAGTATATTCTGAGTGGAAATGACCAAGTAGAACCGCACAGTAAAATTACTGGAAACTTTCTTCTAGCAGGAAGGTTATCCGCTAGGGTTAATTCTGACCTGTGCTCCTGATCTCTGGCTCCAGTCTAGTCATAGGGGAGCACATTAAAGAACAGGACGAGATGTTCTAACCTGTGAATTCTTCTGTTGGGTCTAAACAGTGACTTCTTTCTGGGAATGATCAGAGTTCCTGAACTCCTCAGGACTGGGTGAATAAACTCTTGAAGTGGCTTGTTCATGGTCTCTCTCATTCCTGTTAAGAAAGCTTGAGGGAACTGGATTGTGCTAACTTACTTCTAATACTGATGACCACCACATTTCTTTCTCTTTCCCTGTCCTCTACTTAATGTTTTAGACAATATTATTTTTGTGTATTGAATTTCCAGCACAAATTGTCTAAAACTAAAGTAATTATCTCCTCATACCTCAAACTACTCCCATCCAGGGACACATATCCCAGTAGGAGTTATCATTATTCAGTCAGTTTATTAATTCTGAATCCTTAAGGAATTTCCTTTCCTTCCCGCACACTTCTACATTCTACACATAGCCCTGAACATTCTGAGGCTAATATTAATCTACTTCTTTTCATTTCATTATTAGCACTTGTATTTCAAGCTACTGCCTTATACATTTATTTTACAATAGTACACATGTGATAGCTAGTTATATGTGTCAAGTGGACTGGGCTATAGTGACCGATTGGTCAAGCATCAAAATTGATTGTACTGTAAAGGCAATTTGTAGGTGTGATTAAAATCAAAATCAGTAGAGTGATTAAAGCAGATCATGCTCCATAGTGTTGGTGGCCTTCATTCAGTCAAAAGCCTTAAGAAAAAAATCCAAGGTCCCCTGTAAAAAAGAATTTCATCTCCAGGCTGCCTTGGAACCCAACACCAGGACATCAGCTCTTTCTGGAATTATCCATCTGACTGCCCTTGGGTCATGGAATTGCTAACTCACACATTGTGTGAGACAATTCCTGAAAATAAATGTTTATCTAATTCCCTTCCTCTCTTCCTTCATGTCTCTGTCTCTCTTCGTCTCTCTCTGTGTGTGTGTGTGTGTGTGTGTGTGTGTGTGTGTGTGTGTGTGTGTATTTATGTATACTTGTATACATATCCTGTTGATTTTGTTTCTCTGGGGAATCCTGACTAACAGAACCCTAAAACTAACTATCCTCTTTCCTCTCACACTCTTTTCATTCATTCCCCATACACCAATTATGGCCATAAACCTACATAGATTAGTTAATTCATTAATATCACCCAACAATCTTAGAATAAAGGCAACGTTTCTTAACATGGCTTTCAATCTCATGAATATGGTCCATATTTTCTTTCACTCTCCACTCTTGCCTTGGTCCCCAATCATACAAATTCTAGGAGTCAATCATTTGGTCTTCTTTAAATCTTTAAATAAATCCATGTTCTTTGCCACATCAAGACACTCTCATGTGCAGTAGTTCTTGCTGAAGTGCATATTTCTCCTCACTTGGATAACGCCTACTTATGTTATAGGTAGCCATCTAAATGCTGGGTTTTTTTCCCCCTCTGCAAAGTCTTGTTGAGGTTGCAGAAAAAATTAAGTCCAACTGTTAACCCTCTGTAGAGCCTTGTGTATTGTCTTCAAAAAATATTCAGTGTACTCACAAAGATTCGACATTTGTTTTTTTCACACTGTTGGAAGCTTCATATGAACAGATACAATGTCTTTCCTTTTTCCCCGTGCATCTATTTTCACACAGTTCTCAGAACATAGTAAGCATAAATGCTTAGTTGAACAAAAGAATTAATGAATGCGTGAATGGATGGCTGAATGACTTTTTTTCTTTGGCATGAGCCAGTGACTCTGCTGGCCTTGAATCCTGGCCACTATCTGTTGAATGCTGCATGCTAATTCAAGTGATTGAATGTTTGTGTCAGATGTTGCTACAACTGTGACAGCCCATTACACAAACTCATGATCACCACAATTTTGTCCTTGTGTTCACACTAATTAACTCAAATTGACGATTAGAATCCCAGCCTAGTTTGTAAATGTCTTATAATTACCCTCTCATGAATGTCTTTCTTATGTATTTGCATGGTTGGAGAGTTAGAAGATCAAGAAGTCAAATGTTACTCCTAGCAGTGGTATCAGTAGTAAGAGTATTGCAGTAAGAGCTAAGAATATGAGATTGTTTACTACTGTTCTCAGAGATTTGTAAGTGTTAACCCCATTAATTCTAAGAAACTTATGAAGCTTCCCCCCACCCAGTTTGTATGTTACAGAGAATGTAACTGACATATATAAAAGTTAAGCAAAATCTAAAAGTTACAAATATCCTCTTAATAATTTGCCTTTTTTTAAGGCACATACTCCGTTGAGGGACATACAGAGAGGCTCTTTGAGAATACAGGCGACTTTGAACAACAAAGGTTTGAAATATGAGGGTCTACTTGTAGGTAGATTTTTTTTCAATAAATAGTTGCTATATTTGCTCTTATGATTTTCTTAAAAAATTTTTTTAGCTTATTTTATTTTAAGTATATAGTGTATAATATAACAAAATATGTGTTAATAAGTATAATTTAAATGTTGGCTGAGTGTTTGTCATAGATGGCCTTTTTTTATGTTAAGGTACTTTCCTTCTATACCATTTTTGTTAAGTGATTTAATCATAAATGGATGCTGTACCTTGTCGAAGGCTTTTATCTGCATTATTTATGTGATCATATGATTCTTATTTTTTAATTTATGTGGTGTATCATATGAAATTGCTATAATTATGATGCTTTCAAATTCTCCTTTCGAATTTATCAATACTTGTTTCATATGTTTAGGTGCTCTGATGATAAGTGCATATATATTTACAATAGTTATATTTTTCTGGTGAATTGACCACCCTTCTTTGTCTCAAGAGACACTGTTATTAAAATTATGGGTGGGAGCCTAGGGTTTTGGGAGTTCACTCTTTATTGGTAAATTTAAAACCTAAGAGCAGGAATTTAAAGTATGGGAAAAGAAAATACAAACAGTCAAAATGGTCAGTTATCTAAGGAGCCTGGGGGTGGAGTGTAACCTGGCTCCTTATCTACTCAAGCTGCTGGTAATGTGTTTATACACTTAGCCATTTTTGAACTGGTTACCTCCACAATCAAAGCTTAAGTCAGGCACTTGAGTTACAAAAAAGAACACGCCTAAAATCGGTGACAAAAGTGGCAATAAACACCTTCTTGAGAGATACAAAGAATGACAGGTATATTCCATGCCTGCATCAGCTTGAGTGTCTTAATTCATAATTTTATTTCCTAGAAATACCAACTGCCTTGCTGAAAGAAAGTTCTGCTCTGCTATAGTGGAACACTCTACCACCACTTTGCAGTAGTTTTTCCTACCATTCAAAACCTTGTCTGCAAAGGCTCAAAGACAAACCTTCTCAGACAAAACTTTCAATAGTGGGAAAAACTTATAGGAACTCTCAGTGGCTAAACCTTCAGACTGCATTCATTGTTATCTAGATTGAGTCTCCTGGTGGCAAATATGTGAGATGAATTTTGTCTAGCTTAGATTAAGTGGGACAGAAACTTTTCCAAGACTCTAGTATCACTATTTCCAAAATCATGGTAACCCTGTGTAAGAGAAGCTTAGTCTTCCAGGGAAAGTAACCTTAACTGTCAGTACTACCACCAGTTGCATTTCCATTGAGTACCTGATGCTTTCTAAGATGTCAGCTTATAAGATGACACCCTTTAAATATGTAACTTAATAGAAAAAAATTGTTCTAATCATAGACTCCCTAAAATGAATGGAGGGAAAAAGTGAAACTATATTCTCCAGGTATCCTAACCCTAAAATATACCTATTTAATTTGAATCCAGCAGATTTTCATGAAAATGATATATCGGGTGACTCTAGAAAATTACAAATTAAAATTGTCTTTAAGAAACATACTGGCATTTTATATCTGAGATACTTCTTCATATAATATATCAAGGCTAATGGATAACAAACAATCCATCACACATTTTTTTGAAACTATCATTTTGCAATCTCTGGAATCACAATGGATTTCTTTCAACATGAAAAATGTGTTCCAGCCATCAATTTTCTCAAGGCCTCTTTTACCTCTTTATTCCTTAGACTATAAATCAGGGGGTTCAACATGGGGATCACCACCGTGTAGAACACAGACACCACTTTAATATAGTCAGGTGAGTGGCTGGACTTAGGTGTGACATAAACAAATGTGACTGTCCCATAAAACAAAGTGACTGCAGTAAGGTGGGAAGTGCAAGTAGAGAAGGCCTTGTGCCTTCCTTTCGTAGAGTGCATCTTCAAGACTGAATGTAGGATGTACAGATATGAAACAACTATGATAAACAGTGTGATTACAATGATTGACCCAGCTGAGATGGCAGGAGATATTTCAGCAGCATAATTATGGGTACAAGAAAGCTTCACTAGTGGTGGGAGGTCACAGAAGAAATGGTTGATTTTATTAGGTCCACAGAAAGTCAGGCTCAATAAACATCCAGTAAATGATGAAGCATTCACACATCCACCCAGATAGGAAGTAACCAGTAGGATGATGCAGACCCTGGGAGACATTTGTATAGGATAGAGAAGTGGGGAGCAGATGGCTACATAGCGATCATAGGCCATGACAGCCAGCAGGAAGCACTCAGCTGTTCCAAACACAACATCAGAGCCGAGCTGGGCTATGCAACCAGCAACAGGGATCGTAGTTCTCTGTTTTAGGAAACTCACAATCATGATAGGTGTGACTGATGTGGAATACCCAATATCCACAAAAGCCAAATGACTCAGGAAAAGGTACATCGGAGTGTGAAGCTGAGGGCTTCTTTGGATTAACATGATTATGCTGATATTGCCCAACATGGTAGCAACATAGATTCCCAGAAAAAAACACAAAGAAGATAGAAGAAAGCGTAGGATCCTCTGTTAACCCCAAAATAATGAATTCTGTTACCACAGTGTGGTTTCCAGTCTCCATCTTATTTGCAATGATACCTGTTGAAATAAAAACCGGTGGATATTAGAATAAATTAAATGATCTCATAATTAATATATTTATTTTACCATTCAGCCTACTAAAAAAATCAAAACATAGATCTCACCTTTGTCTCATGCTCTCACATTTGCATCATTTGATCAGACTGTCGAATGAACACCTACAGCGATGATGTCTTGAGAACCTGATGAGAACCAGAATGTTCAAAGTGATGGACCTTATACTACTGTTTACCAATACCCAAATTGCTTGTGTTTCTTGATCACACTGGAGACCACACTTCCCAGCTCCCTCACAGTGAGGTGAGACTGTGAACAGTACATGCCAATGAACTATATCTCTTCTGGATTAAATTATCAGTGGGCAACTCTCTCTTCCTCTTCCACAGTGACATATTGTACATGATACAATGATAAAATAGTAGTAATTCCATCAGCCTGGAATATGAGGAAATGTTGAGAACAGAGAATATCCTGGAAGTATACTGGAAGTGAGGAATCTATGTTGTGTTAGAGCACACTGAGTTTCCAGGGTAAATTACAGACTGTCTGCAAATGGAAGCTGCAAATAAAGTTTAATCCTGAGAGCAACGCAAGAAATAAATCCACTTTGGCTCACTAATTGTACTGTAGTTGCTATAGGTACTAAAAAAGGATACATTTCATAATTTTACATGAATAACATACATATTAGAGTATGATGACAAAATGCCCACATGCTTATATTAGGCTAGCCAGGTGAGACCAAGAAAGTAATACGTAAATTAAAGGAATATCAAGAAGTCATTTCTCCCAACATAAAATAAAGGTTTAATCAAGAGAATGAGAATATTAAAATTAAAGAAGATTTTCATTTTAAGTAATACTGTGAAATATCCTACGATATTTTTAATAAAATACTTGGATAAACTGCTAATTTAAATATTTTTTTAAAGTTCAGAATGCAGAAATGAGCTTTCATGTAATAAAGGAAATCTCCACCAACCAGAAATGATATGAGAGTTGATAATTAGAAAAACAAGCTGATCTAGAGACATTTGCCAATCTCTACAACTAAGGACCTTGTTCCTTAATAGCTGTGCAGGCACTGGGGATAAGGGTTCAGGACCATGCAGCTTGTAGAGTTAAAAATGAGACTCTCACACCCTCTTTAACATATCTACTCATCATTCAAGAAACCCTTGCCTTCGACCTCAGTGGAATGAGTCTTAAAAATATCTTTTAATTAGCCAACAGAGGAAGATGAGAAGGAGAATTTTCTGTCTCTGCCTAGTTCCTAAGAGAAAGAAACAACAACATAAATCTCCGGTCCTAAGAAGTAATTATAATTGGTTTATCTTGATAGAGAATTGGAATTTTAATTTGCACTCCTCGTTTAGTGTAAAACTCCAAACTCTGAGTTATCATAAAATAGTCATGTATTGGCAGTAATACAAAATAGATGTTATATATTAAAGGTACATCTATGACAGCATAAGGATGAATGCAAATTTGTTGTACTACTCCTACTGAGGGAGGAGTTCGATTACCAACCACTTGATTTTAAGCAGGATTTAGTAACTTGCTTGACAAGCAGAAATGATGTTCTGGGACTTTTGATGCTAGGTCCTAAGAAGCTGTGAGGCTTCCTTTTAGGATTCTTGGAATGTTCATCATTGAAGCCATACCTCTGGGGACTTAACTCCATGCTGTGAGAAGCCTAAGCCACAAGGAGTGACAGTGTGTAGTTGTCAGCTACAGTTGACAGCTATAGCTGAGCTCCCAGCAGACAGCTAACATCAACAACTAGCCGGTGCAGCTCAAGCATGTGAATGAAGACCCCATCTAGAAAGTGGATTCTGCAGCCACAGCTGTCCCAAGTGATGTTACAGGGTCACTGTCAAACAGCTTAGATGAGCCCTTTCCAATTCCTGATCCATAAAATTGTGAGAAAAAATAAAATGATTCACGTAGACCATATTTTGGTGTAGTTGATCAGCAATAGATAACTAAACATTGGCTCAAAGAGCCAATGCCAATATTATCTGTAGAAATAGATCTTCACCACAAGTCCCAAAGATTCACCCTAATAAAGACACACCAGAGATTAATGCACAATTCAAAATTACCACACCCAAGAGGAAATGAGCTACCATAAGTAAGAACTAGCATAAGTATGGAATAGTTTATAGCGTAGGATTTCAGATGATAGAATTACCTAAAACAGTATAAAAATAATTGTGTTTAAAATGATTAAATATAATATATAAAAAATCTGAGAAGGCGCAATATACTACATGAAAAGCAAATTTTAAAAAATAATAAAAGAGTATTAGAAATGAAAAATGCTGTCATTTAATTAAAACTCAAGGAATAGTTTAAATAGAAGATTAGAC
This sequence comes from Macroglossus sobrinus, assembly GCA_004027375.1. NCBI lineage: Eukaryota > Metazoa > Chordata > Mammalia > Chiroptera > Pteropodidae > Macroglossus > Macroglossus sobrinus. Next base: position 12,917 of record PVKZ01007625.1, on the reverse strand, counting down.
ACAGCTTAAAGATCTGTAACCTGGAAATAGATATGAAGGTATTGTTAAAAATACAGAGACAAGATAAGTACAAATAAATGAACGATATGTTAAGTTAGAAGATAGAATGAGAGCTCATTTTCACATTCAATGGTAGTTCCAGAAGAAAAAAAAAAAAGGGAATGGAGAAAAGTAGTTTTTAAAATAATGGCTGAGAATTTCTGAAAATGATGAAAACTATGAATGTTCATATTTAGCAAGCACAAATAGTGGCAAATAAGTGAGAGGAAATCATCATATAGTAAAAATGAAAAATAACCAAGAGAAACATTTAAACTAGCCAATGATAAATAATTACCCACGAAGGCATGACATTTAAAGTAATAGCACACAAGATCTCCAGGGAAGAGGAAGGGGGCCAGGGGAGAAGAAACACCCCAGAGGTCAGGGTAAAGGCCATGACTTCAGAAACTGGAAGGTGTCATGAGGTAGGAAAGGAAATTAAAACCTTCTTTAAAATACAAAAATGAGAATGGGGAAAAAATGGCGTAGATGATAGAGGCTCTGTTCATCCCTCTGGTGAGCAAATCAAAGTAGTGATGGAAACAAAGAGCAGCAGCAAGGAAAAAATCATCTGGCATCTAGAGGAACGAGCCATACAACTGGGGAGAAGTCCAAGAAAGCACCCTGCAACGGCAGAAGGTAGGACGGGGTGGGGACGTGGGGCTGCTCATCCCAAGCAACTGAGTGAGATGGAGGCAGCAGCAGCAGCAGACGCCTCTTAAAGGGGCCACATCCATGAGCAGATTTTAGCGGTGATGGATCTGCTCGCTCTGAGCACCAGTGCCCATTTGGCTGCGCGCAGGGGGCACCAGGGACTTACAGGGAGACATTGTTGTAGTGAGGATGAAGGCGAGCCCTGTTCTATACAGAAGTGCCGGCAGTATCCATTGTTCCCTGTTGAGCCATGCCCACTCCCTGTATGCTGACACAGTGCCGCCATAGCCGGGATGTCATCTAACTGGATAACAGAGGTCACTCTGCCCAGAGGATTCCCTGAAACCCCGCCTTCCCCAACTCACGGCCCCATCCAAGCCACATCCAGGTGTATCCTCAGCTAGTCAGGTGCTCCTTGCTGAGACTCACACTGGAGGAGGCAGCTGGCCTCGGTTTCTGGTGTGGCCTTTTGAGGCAACTATAAGCACAGTATCCATGGATTGCTTGCTGAATCTTAACAGGTGGCGCCAAAGGGGTAGAGGCTTGGGCTAAGTTTGGCCTGCAGCTCAATCCCTCTCAGGACTGTGCCACTGGACACCTATTTCACAAATCCACACTAATAAGACCAGGAGACTTAGGAGCTTTGCTTAGTACATAGAAACAGACACGGAAAGGCAGCCAAAATGAGAAGACAAAGAAGCAGAAACCATGTGAGGAAAAAGAACAAGTAATCTAGCAAATGCAGAGTTCAGAACACTGGTTATAAGGATGCTTACTGAGAACTTCACAAAGAGATAAAAAACATAAAAATGGAAATGGAAATTATAAAAGGGAATGAGTCTGAAGTGAAGAACACATTATCTGAGATGAGAAGTATATTAAATGGAATAAATAAAGAAATAAATTGAATAAAGAAGAGGATCAAATGCCCTGTCTAGAAGACAGAAAAGCCAGTCATGACACTCAATCAGAATGGCAAGAAAAAAGATGGCAAGAATATAAAAGTAATTTAAAGTGGATATGGGACACTGTTAAGGTTCCAAATATTCATCTGATCAGTGTAACTGAAGAAAATCAAGATGTTGAACAGCTGTTTGAAGTAGTAATGATGGAAAACTTTCCTAACCTGGTGAAGGAAATAGACATAAAACCCCAGGAAGCTCAGAGAATTCCAAAAATCAGGGACCCAAAGAGACCTACACGTAGATACATCATAATTAAAATGCCAAATGTTAAATACAAAAAGAATATTAAAAGTAGTAAGAGAAAAACAGATAGTTATTTACAGGGAAAACCCATAAGACTGGCAGGCGATTTCTCAAAAGAAGGGCTTGGCAAAAATATTTGACAGGATGAAGACCCAAGATCTACACCCAAGAATAATTCATCCAGCAAAGCTGTCATTGAGAGGTGAAGGACAGATAGAGACCTTCCCAGACAAAAATAAGCTAAAGGAATTTATCACCACCGAGCCAGTATTACAGGTAATGTTGAAGGGACTTCTTTAAGATGAATAAGAAAACATATATCAAAAACAGGAATAAAGAATGGTAACAATTACATTCCTATCAATAAGTACCTTAAATGGAAAAGAATTAAGTGCTCCAACCAAAAGATAGAGCAGCTGAAAGGATAAGAAAAGAAGACACCTACATATGAAAAGGAAGGAGATGTAAAAGATATTGTTTTGACGGACCTAAAAGGTCTTTAAGTCAGACAGAGAAAGATAAACACTATACAAGTTCACTTATATGCGAAATCTAAGGAATAAAAAGAACAAACTAATCAAAACCAGACTCACAAATATAGTAGACAATTTGGTGATGGGCAGAGGGATGGGGGTTGGGGGACTGGGAGAATGGGTGAAGGGTTAAAAAAGTACAAATTAGTAGCTGATGGATGGTCACGGGGATGGGAAGCACAGCACAGGGAATGCAGTTAGCATTAACACGTTGGCTAGGTGGAGGGTCAGGGAAGGGAGGGTACAACTGGGGAGATCGTTTTATGGACTATATAGATGTCTAACCAATGTACTGTATACTTGAAACTAAATTTAAAAAATACAATAAATAAAGTAATAAACTCTTCATCAGTAACATTAGAAGCTAGAAGACACTCAAGTAATGACTTCAAAGTCTTAAGAGAAAATAATGACCAGAAAGATAAGTTGAAGCAGAACTGCAATTGTTTGGAGACATCTGTGAATCTGTAATTCAACTAGAGATAGCATAAGGAGAATAAATAAAAAATGTTTACATATTTACCATAAACAGAACATCATTAAAAGAATTTATAAGTCAGTAAAAAGGAAGGAAAATGAACCAGAAGAAGGTTTTTAAACACAGTAGAATGTCATGTAAATATATCAGAAATATATAAGTAAGTATAAACACTGAGTATATACAATAATGGTAAAACAATGATGAATTTGGGTGTAAATAAACTAGACTTCTGGATTCCAGTACAGCATGTAGACATTTAGAAGTCATCACTCCATTTTAACAAGTAAAAGGTTGAACAGACTGAAAACCAGTAACTCCTCTTAATCCATCAGAGAAATTATGTCACAGGGAAAACCACTACCTCCAAATTGGAGAGAGAGAGCGACAGGCAGATATAGAGAATCACAGCTTACCGGAGCAGAAATCTCCACAGCAACCAGTACTGGCTACTCAAAGGGGACTAAAATGTAATAGAGTAATAAAATGAAGTAAGACCTGTTAGAATGTTGCTATAGTCCAGATGCAATGTGGTGCTGGTTTGGCAATAATAAAGACTGAAAATAGTGGAAAGAGTAGAGAAATATCTCGTGGGCTAGAGGGGAATTTGTAGCTGAGTCAAGAGAAATGTGATGACAATGCCAACATAAGATTTTTTAAAGGAGGGAGCATTTACGATCTTGCTCCCTGGCATATGTCATCAGTTTGGCTCAAATAAACTTTTACAAAAATCTAAAAAAAAAAAAATTATTTAAATAGAAGAAGCTCAACTAAGCTGCAACTACCTATAGTTCCGAGGTCATCCCGACATCTCAGTAAACAGCAAGCCAGACCACTGAAAATGCAAGTACCACAAAATGAAAAGAATCAGTAAGTACTATTAAATAAAAGAATACTATCAAATATCAAATAATATTTTGGATGTACTACTATCAAAATATCAAAAGCCTGCGACTTGAGGGAGAAAAATGTCATTGTTTTTTAAAGAAATTGAGTTGATGTTGACTCTTGAATTGCCAAGTAGAATATTTGCTTTTTAGATCTCAACATTAAAAAAAAAATTTATAGTATGTACACGTAAATAACTATCATGACACTATTATTCCTCATTACGATGATGAAAACCTTGTACTCTATGCAATGATCATTAAACCAATGTATTAAATCAGTTTTCATGATGAATTAACTTGATACAATAACGTAATAATCCCTGGTTTCATTAGCCCTAGCATTGTGTCAGAGGTTTAAAAGACAAACTGGAATTAAATCTTTTATTTTATATGAAAATATACATATGAAAGACTCAAATGATTTGAAACATGATATGAGTGCCAGCATGATATGGAAGGCATAACATACAGTGCTATAATAAAGGTAAAATTTCAGAGCCAAAAGATCTGAGGGAAAAATTCCAGGTCTGCTATTTTATAGCTAGGCAATCTCGGAAAAATTATATAACCCCTCTGAGACTCAACTTCCTTATTTTTAAAAATGATATAGTATTTCCCTCTCACGGTCACTGTGTTAAGAGATATGTTAAAACACCCAACAATGGATATCAATAAATGAATAATCCATAAATGAGAATATATTTCAAATAAGCAATTATTAGCTTCTGCCGCAAATGCAAAGGACATTGAAAAATCAATAGCAAAGAACGAATGTTACCTGCTGGTCAAATATTATAATGAAGAGAGATTCCAGGAATCATCTGTGAGGCAGGGCTTACTTATGCAGGTTTTAGAAGCATTTGGAATATAAGACCTTAAGTACTTCAGGATCACTTATGCACAGGTTTGCTGATATCCTACTGAAAATCCAATGGGAAGAAATCCAATGAGGTTAAGAAAATTAGGTGTGTTTACACATACCAACACCATTATGCTACCTGAGATGTTAAAGTCTCAGGGGCTTCGTTTATTTTCTTCATTACTTGTATATAGGTATTACAATGGCACAGATGTAATTAGTTTTGAAACTTTCAATTTACTTCTCACCAGTAGTATCTGAGAGTATACATTCTCTCACTCTTTAACTGTTGATATTATCAGATCTGTTCATTTGCAGGTTTTCTATTTACCATGTCTTTTGCTGCTGTTTTTGTTGCTGTTTTCGTATCATTTGATTTAGTTACATCGAATTAGTTTTCTTTGTACTGTTTTTTAATCTAATAATAGAGCTTATGCATCTTATTTCTATTCCTCCAATAGTTATCACTCTTCAAGTTTTAACACTTTATTTACATTTTCTACCAGTTTTGGAATTAATGTGTTTACCCCACTCCCTTCCCTCTCTCACCACTTGCCATCTTGCTTGTTAAATTGTTAGGACATTGAGATACAAATTTTTTTTTGATTCACAACCATTTAAACTAATAAATTACTTTTATTTGTCCCTTTGCTCACCCTTGTTTGTGTTTCATATGTTCCTTTAGGTTATCACTCTCTTCACTCACAAAGATATGGCTTGTGAATAGTAGAATCTGAGTCCTTCCAGGATACAAAAATGTCTATATTCCCTCCCACTTGAATCATATATTATTTAAGTGTAGAATTCAATATACATAATAATTTTCTATCTTAATTTAAGAGTTGCTTCCTTATATTCCTGCCTCCCACATTGCTGATGAAAACTTTGATGTCATATTTTATCCTCTATACAAAGTTGTTACTAATTATAGAAACTCAAGATATTCTCTATATTTCACCACACAATTTTGAAGATAGTGGGTCTTGTCATTCTTTGGTATTTAAGAAGATCTCTCTCTCTCTCTCTCTCTCTCTCTCTCTCTCTCTCTCTCTCGACTCTTATCTCTGTTTAGCACTGAAATATTTTCTTCAGTTATTTCATTGAATATTGCTTCTCTACTCGTCCTCAACCATTCTCACTCTCTCCTGCTACTCCCACTAGACAGATGTTGAAATTCCTTGATCCATCTTCTCTATCTCTTTTCTTTTAGTTTTTCATCTCTTTTACCTTTTGTGCTGGATTTGGGCATATTCCTCAGCTTTGTTTTGCATCTCACTAATGATATCCTCCTTGTATCCATTTTGATGTTCAACCCATCTGTTGAGGGCTCGTTTATTATTTCAACAATAAATTTTTATTTTCTACTATCTCATATTCCTCTGAGTATATCAATTATACTTATTCTAAAGTCCTTATTCTAATTCTTTTATTAACTTCTTTTGTAGTTGGATCTTCTGATAATTACATTTGGTGCCTCTCTTTCATAATATTGCTTTTTTCTCAATGATTAGCTCTTTGTTATTGTCTGCTCAACTTTGTACTTTCATTAGCCTTTATAGGAATGCCATAAATATTATCACAGCCACCTGAGTGCCCTGAGATAAAGACAGGATGTACTGTCAGGAAGGGACTCTCAGGGGCTGGAAAACTGGACGTGTCTGCCCTCCTTCTTCCTGGATGTGTCAGCCACCTGGAATGCTGCCTTGCCTCCTGGGTAAAAGTATTCCCTCACCTCACCTTACCAAGGGGAAACACTGAAACCGATTCCTGCTTGGAATAAATTGGAGTGGGGTGGATTAAAATGCCTAACTTTTTCCAGTGGGAGATCCCACACAATGAACTTGCTCAGTGTCCAGATTTCTTCTTTTCTGCTACCTCCAAAATTGTACCACAAGTTTTATCACATAACTCTTTCAGAAGTGTCTCCTGGTAGGCATCTTTCCTTTAATTGGATTTTATCTGATTTTTATGTTTCTAGGAATATTAAGAATTTGGGGCCACTAAAAATACCCTTACCTTTTCTGGTTTTACAGCATTGCTACAAGTCCATTTAATATACATTTTCTATCATGAATTTGGAGCAGGAACAAGAGGTTACATATGCTCTCAGGCTGCCAGTTAACCCAATCCCTCAATGAGAGTCACTGTCTCTGTCTTTATAGACACCTGCTTGTTACCTGTTGTGACAGTAGAGGACACACTTGAAACTGAAGGCAAAGTGGAAAGTGGCGATTGTGAGTTTAATTGTAAAATAATTCAAAGAAATCAGAGAATACCATGAGGGAAATCAAAAACAATGAGGGTAATGGTAAAAATGAAAGGGTAACAGAGGGAAACTGAAAAAGAAGGAGTACTTCTCCTTTTGTCACCTTATAAGAGTCTTAGTATGCAAATGAGAGGAATCCAGGAAAGAGAAGAGGTATAGTTACATGCATGAATTTTAAGAATATTGGCAAGAGGTAAAGTGAGAAGGGTTTTCCCAGAAGTATCAGACACAGAGGATGGAGAATAGGTCAAAAATGAGCAGTTCAAGAACGAGAGAAGAAAAGGGAAATAGTATATGGATGGACCTGAGGCAGTACTCCGCAAAGGAAAAAGAATTTCACACACTGGAATAAAATTAAACAGGGGATGTATTTGCAAATGAAAGACACATAACTAGCCCCAAAATTCTAGGTGAAAACCTAGAAAATTTGTGTTATGCTTTAACTTCTGCAGGCTTTCTCCTAGACACTAGTTTTTATGAAGATCAAACTTCAGTGATACGATGGAGGAGGGGGTTCACGGAAGATGTAGGTTAGTAAGAAAGCCAGGAAAAAAAAAAAAGAGAGTAGTTAGAACAATAAAAAAAAAATCTTTCACAAAGGTAAGTCACAGAAGTCAATATATATCCCTTTCTACAAGTAACTACAAAGTATAATTTTCATCATCCCTAGAACTCTGGGAGGCTTGGGTAGTTGGCCTTATGGAAACATAGTATCTTAGAATCTAGTACATTTTCCTCAAAGATAAAATATTTAACAGCAAGGGGATAACAGTTTATACTCCCAAGAGATAAGAGTACCAACCTTTAACCACCAGCTTCATGTTGTTAGTGAGTGGGTTGATATATACTGATACTGTGTTGTGAGATGTGTTGAATGTGTTGATACAAGAATTTAAATGTCTTCTCTTAAATATAGGAATAAGCATGATCACATCACGTTTCTATGCAGCAGCCAATAAAAATGCCCCATTCTCACATGATAATGGAAAACTCATAATTTTCTTCATTTTAGAGTCAAATTTCTTTATTCTATGATATTAGAAACCTACAGTCAGTGAAAAGCTCAAAAGGCTATGCTTTAAAAGGAGCCTCTATGCTTAACTTTATTTAGACTTGTCAGCCCTGGCACATCTCAGGCCCACGCTAAGTCTTCCTGCAATTTTTGCATTAGTAGCACACACATTATCTAGACAGAATGTAGTGAATTTGGAGTCAGGAGGGACATATTCACAGTCAAATGGCTCTGGAAAGCGGTTGATGAAATATGATAGAAACTTCAAGATCACTTGTCAAAGGACTGAGATTTTGATTATAATTTAGACTTTGATTGATTACCTCTTAAGGCTGCTACCAATGCTCATACCAACAGCCAAAATGTTTCAGCTTTGGGATTAAAGTATTTGCGGAAAATGCCTCAACTTGGGTTTTGAGTGTCCTTTACATGAGGATGCAGTCTTAACTATCTCTTAAGTTTTCAGTTCTCACAAACTTTAGCTTTAAAACTTCTTTGTCTTATGTTTATGTTATTTGTATGTGTTGTGTTTTTATAGATTTATTTTTTACAAAGGCAAAAATTGCCACAACGAAGTTAAGGGCTTCTGGCTTGCCGTTTGCTTTTTTGGGCAGGTAATATGTAAAAACTGACATTAAAAAATCTCATATCCCTATGTGGTCATAGATAGCACTGGCCAATCCACAGGTCTTTCTCATATACTGACCATGTGCCAGGACCCAGCCAGGGAAGAGGAACACTTGCACATAATCAGAGCCAACTCCCCAGGCCACATCATTTACCAGGTATAGAAGTAAAGGAGATTTAGGTTTGCCTTCTATAAATGCAAAAAATAGTGCGAATGCGTTCACAAGTGCGCCAATGAACAGTATCCTAAATGACTGTCTAGCAGGCATGAATTCCTGAGTTTGATACCAAATTATCATTCCTCTCTTTCTCTAACATGGTTATAACTATTTATTTATATTAGGGGAAAAAATGCTTTAGCATATTCTGACAGTTAGTTTGCAAGCATGTAGGAAAATCTATCCTTGTAAACAAGGACAACTTTGACATTCGATCCTGCTGTAGAAAGCAGTAACTTGTACTAAGAAGCAAGTATGTTTGCAAATGAAAACCTTAGACACAAACCAGAAGCAATAGATTGATGTGGGTGTGATGGGACAGGTAATATTGCTCGCTCAAGACTATGCTTCCGTGGTTGACTCCCACATCTTTCAAAGATCTTTGCAAGAAACCACATTCAGAAACATATGAACATGGCTGAATGCCTCAAATCTTGGTTAATGAATAACTGTCTTTTAAATTGGCTTATTGCTGGTCTCACAAAGCTTTCAATTTTGGTTCTCTTTGGTCTCTTTAGAATTTCAGGGGGAAACTCTGAGTCTCAAGATGCTTATAGGCAAGAATAACCTGATTTTACTACTGGGAATGATCTTTTGGGAACAAGGTAAATCTGCAACTCTCTCTCTTTCCAAAGGTAAGTTCCAAACAAAATCTATAATTACCTTTGCCTGAAGGAATAACCTTTGCTAGCAATGAGCATCATAACTTCACTCCATTGTCCTTTGGGAAAACAGGAGAAGCAAATATATTTGGAGATTTAATTGTTGTTTTTCATGTAATTATTTTGGACTTTTCTCCTGAAATCAGCATATGAAGCCAGACAAAACATTTATGGAACATAACGTGGACAAGCTGCACTGATCTGGGGAAAACTAGCATTGTTTACTTATTTGGACACACGACACAATCCCATCCTCTTTTGTGGAACAAATTCTGAAAATCAGCATAAATTTGGAAGCATCTGTAATATTTTGGGAAACTGGCTTGCTGGGGAATAGGAAGTATGTTCATTGTAGTGTATTATCAAAGGTCTTTTTTTTTCCTCAAGTAATACAAGTTGAGAGCAGTTCCTGGCAGGATTCTCCATGTTCATATTTGTGTTAGCAGTGAGAACCAGCATGTTTTCTGTCTTTGCTTCAAGGAGTTTTTTTTCTTTTTGGAAAAAAAAAAGAAAAGATAAGGTATTTTTTATTCATTCAGCTGAAACAGACAATAAGCTTGTGCTCCAATGTCATGGCTGCACTGGATTCAGAATCAAAAGGCTTAGTGTTACATCCATGCTTTGCCATTAATTAGCTATGCACCCCTTTGATTCTTTGTTTTCTCATCTGTAAAATGAAGGTAATAGTACTTGATTTGCAGGCATAGAATTAGTGGTTAAATGGAAGTTATTTGAAAGAAATTTATATATTTTAACATATGAATCTAAATAATCATGCTCTCAAGGTTGCGTTTTCAAGAAAAACCATTTGTTCATCCATCCAACTTTTCCAAGTGTCCACTCTATGCTAGGAACTGTGCTTAACCTTTCAAATGCAGAGATGAATAAGACATCGTTTTTTTGTTTGTTTGTTTGTTTTTTAACTCAAGTATTTCACAGCCCAATGAGGGAGACAAAAATTTCATTATCACAGTATAGCTATAAAACTATAAAAGAGAAAAGAGTACAACATAGTCCAGAGGAGAGAAACTTAAAACACATTTTGAGGAAATCAAGGAAGACTTCTCAACTGAGGTGATCTCCAAGTTGAAGAATAAATATTAGATGACCCAGCTAGGTAAAGAAGTAGGGTGATTACGAGGCAGAGCTTTTTAGGCTTTCCTAAAAAACATGTACAACAGAATGATCTATCTACAGTGGGCACAGAAGAAGTACCATTCCTGAATTACAAGGCAGTTATAAACATTTTTAATCTGACCCATCTCTTAGCTGAGGATTCAAAAAATTCAAGATAAGTAAGTAAATGCAACTTTTTCAGGGAAGATATCTTTTCCACAAAGACTAAAGAGTTATTTCTTCCATGACCTGGCAACCCTTCTAACACCAGACTGGTGTATGAATCAGGACACAGTCTTCACTCTACTCTCCTTGAACAACCTGCCGCATTCCACTGTAATAGAGAATTAAATTCAATACTTGACCGTGCCAGGCACCACAGACCCTGGTCTCAGACTCATTCCCTGGGGTGCCGCAGAGGAGGAGATGTAACACACAATTACAATCTAAAGCAAACTATGGCATAATCCCCCCAGTGAATTAATTGAGGAAATGTGCTAGATGACAGATAGTATGGATGTAGGTACTTCTAAGATTAAGTTCCTATTTTGAGGAGTCCACATTCTAGTTAGGCTGAAACACACAGAAGCAACCATAATGCATTAACACATTTCATAGACGTACGGAGTGCCGTCAGGATCCTCTTAAGGGACCAGATCCCAAAAGGGGGCTGCATTCTTGCTAACTCAGTGGAGATCTAAATCTGAGACCCATAATCTTATCAGAAAGGCAGATCTTTTCATGATATGCATGCTCGATGTGACAAAAGCTGAACAGTCCTTTGTAATGCAAATCCCACAATTTTGTAATATTTCCACATAATCCGTGTCCTACAGTTTTTTCTTGTTCAGAAGAGTTTCCTGTACCTGTCAGTCTTAGGAGCTATAGAATCACTAAATTCTTGTCTTTCATTTTTCTCAGCTCCCACTTGTGGGCAGAGTCTGGTGAAGGCACGGCCTTGGAACTACTTTCACATTTTCAGTCGCATTGTTGGGGGAAGCCAAGTGGAAAAGGGCTCCCATCCCTGGCAGGTGAGTCTCAGAGACCATTCTCTGGTGGGCGAACTATGAGCTATCTTAGGTCTGGATCTCCTTGCATCCCATGCTACTCATCAGGGCACTCCATTCTACCTAACTCTTCACCAGAGATCTCACGAGTGTGTATAAGGATACAGGGCCCTCATTATGTGTACAAGTTAAGCTCCAGAAAAGTTGTGTTCTGGATAGTTACACACATTATTGGCTTGTTCCAAAAACTGGAACCGCCATCCCAAACTTTCAACCCCTGAGATAAAAATTCCACTTTGAGAAGCTGAAAAACTTAAATTTACAACTTAAAAAATAACTTTCTGATTCAATAAATGTACTTAAAATATATTTATCTCACCAGGGAAGTCGAAGGTGCCATATCCATCTACTTTACATCTGAGGTGTGTAGACTTGTACCTATGCCAAAGGACCTTTGGGGAATAATTAAGAGTACTGCCTGCCTTCTTAGTAGCTAATGTCCTAAGAATTCTGTATCAATCTAATTTCCTGGCCTTCCCATGCCATAGAAATGCCTTTGTGTTCCTGCCTTATCCAATGGTGTTTACATTTATTGTCTTTGAAAGTCTCCCAACATTCTTTACCGTGGGAGCCATGTTGTATTCTTGCCATAATTTTGCAAGTAGACTGATAGCTCTTCATTTTTACTTTTCTTGACTCAATTATATTAACTTTTAGGTCAGCAGATATTTGGTAATGGTTGTTTGGTTGAGTTTGTGTTCAGTGGGTTGATGAATTAATTACCCAGTTGTAGAATTGACTGATCAGTTGCTTACTCGGTCAACTGGTTGGCAAGTCGATTAAGAAGTCCATATTGAAAACATAGTCAGGGGTGACTCACTGACTTCCTTGTTCTTTATTCTATTAACTTTTACCCTGTATCATTTTTTTCAATTGCTCATTGAATGATTTTTGGTCAAAAAGGGAAAAATTCTAATAAATTGCTTCTTTTCCAATTCCAACAATGGAGTGAACAATATTTATGTCTACCCTGTATGTCATTTTACAGTATTTAATTAAGTATCATGAACAGGATAAACCAAAGACAGAAAGTATACTGCAGAAGTAGATTAAAAAATAGACTTGAAGAATCCGTAGAGGTCAAACAGTTAATAGCATTAGAAAATTGTGGGTCCAGATTATTTCTTGAAGAGGCTTGGAGGAATTGACGCACGTGATGAAAGACTCCTTTGGACCTCACCTTGCCTCTTCTCATACCTGTTCATTTGGATTCTGCCATATCTTATTGCTTCTTTTTCTTTCTCCTCATTCACAAATATGGTTCATATTGTTAGAGTAACAGTAT
>PVKZ01007624.1:0-21587 GCA_004027375.1 Macroglossus sobrinus | reverse complement strand
AGCCAGCCCCGAGGGTAACAGGACGCCCCTGCCCTGGCTCCGCCTTCCGGAACGGCCTCGTCCCGGGTTCTGAGCCTTCTGGGTTGCGAGGGACTCCGAGGGCCTAGAAGACTCTGGACCAGGCTCTCCAAGGACACACCCACCACCCCGAGATCGGCTCCTTCCTTCTTTAAACCCTGCCAGCACCGCTGGGGCGGGCAGGCACCGGCTTCTGAGAGACGCTTCCCACCCTTGCGAGCCCCATGGGGGTGTCTCCGCTGCCCCACCTGTCCTCCTGGGGCGAGAGGCAAACGCAGGTGCCTGGTGGCCCCCCCTCTCTTTCCTCCCGAAGGGAGCAGGCGACTAGGGAGGCGTCCCACCACGCCCGCCCTCCGGCCCTCCAGGGCTGGAAGCTCAGGGTGGCACCTCGGCTGCCAACACCCTCCTCAGAGAAGCTGGAGCCCAGCCCCCCCAGCCCCGCCCTCCCTCGCTCCCCTCCCCCGAGGGGCTTTTGGGGCTCCTCGTGAATCCTGTTTCCGGCAGGACCTTAGCCTCTTACTAGAATCCGCCATCGTTCGCTAGTACAGCCCCAGCCGCCAGCCAGCAGCAGCTGGGCTGGGGGCGACAGGAAAGAAAGAAGAAAGGCGGGGGGGTGGGGGGCAGCCTTGGCCTCCAGGCGTGTCCGGGAGCGGGCAGTCTGGTCCCCTGGATTCACAGCCCACCCAGCTTCTGGGTCTCATCTGACCCCTGCCAGGACAGGACCTGGGGGGAGAACACACGTCCTCTCCCCCACGTCCGGTCCCCACACTGGGAAGGAGGGAAGAGAGACATTTTTAAGGCTGTGAAGGCCGGGGCTGGAGGATGGCAGCCGGATTCAGAGAGCCTCATGCCCAGGACGGCCGTGCGAGGCTGTGCGAGTGAGACGTGGGGGGCCCTCCCAGGACGTGGCCAGCGGCCCGCACAGGGACCCCCTCCCCCCGCCTCGCTGACACGTGTGGTCAGGGCCGCAGAGACGGGCCCAGACGGCCTGACGTCAGCCCGTCCCTGGGGCTCCCACCCCCAGCCCGTGCGAGCCCCTCGGGAGGGCGGCCACTGAGTGGTGACGCCTGGGGAGGGGAGCCATTCAGCTTCTCAGGAAACTGAGAGAACCCCGAAAAATCCAAGCCCCCCCGCCGCGACACACACACACACACACACACACACACACACGCACCTTCCAGAAGGAATCCTGGAGAGAAAAGGCAAGCGGGAGTGGGGGTGTGCACGGCTGGCAGGGACAGGGGACAGGAAGGTGACATGTGGTGGGTCGCCGCCATCTCCCAGGGAGGTGGCTTCTTGTCTCTGTATATCCCGCAAAATTCCCTGCAAGCCACAGAGTCACGACCAGATGAGACAGAACCCCAAGGTCGCGTGTGTGGCTCCTGCAAGAGTCCTCGCCACCCGCCCCACCCCCGTCTAACGAGTGAATCAGATCTAGAAGGGTCCACAGGGGCCTTCGAGCCCACGCTCTGATTAGGCAGATGAACCAACGGGTGACCAAGGGCTTCGTGACTTGCCCGTGTGAACACGCGCTCGGGATTGACTTAACCATCGTTGGGACCCCAGCCTTGTAACTTCCAATTGATAAGAAGAAGAAGCAGTGAGCATCACCGTGATTCTGTAGCCACACTGTGCGGGCCTGTCTGCAGAGTCTGGCTGTGGACAGACACCCTGCTTCCTAGTTTAACCTCGTGGACATGCACAGCTGGAGCTACATAAGACTGTCAGCAATATCACCCATCGGGTGAAACGACAGTGGCCCCAGAGTCTCAAAAAAAAAAAAAAGTGAGGGTGCAGATGGGAAGACTCGTGGCATTGGGGCCCACAACAGTACAGAAAAGTTAAGGGCTGCCTTACTTCCTGCGAAGTCTACACGATCGATCGTGTCTGTGCTGCATTTTGGGGGGTGACCGCCTTTGGGGAGCTGGAGAGAGAAAGGAATCTTATGGGGGATCCTTTTTACTAGCAAAGCATCTTTTTGCAAAGCAGAGTGCTCACATATCGGTTTTACTTACGCCGAAGTGTGTGTGTGTGTGTGTGTGTGTGTGTGCGCGTGTGTGTGTGTGTGTGTGTGCTCGCGCGCGCGTGCTCACGCGCTGGGAGCTAATCTTTCTGCTCCTCCAAGCACAGCTCACGTACTTAGAGTACTTGGATGTACAGCTCGAGTACTTGGAGTACAGGACGCTAGGCCGAGGGCGGCTTTGGGAAGAAAGCGTCTCCGTCTCCGTAGGAGCGAACCCAGGAGACACACCTGATAAGATTCACTTCGTTTCTAACTTCTCCCATCTCCCTCACCGAAGGCGCAAACTTCAGGCCCCCCGGGCGAAGGTCTCTGCGGAATTTCACGAAAGGGAGATAATTCTTGACATTCTTGACAAGGAAGCAGATCTTACGAACCAATGGCATCGAAAAGCAAATATCGTGAAGAACCAATGGTATTGAAAAGCGGATATTCAGTCGTTGTCTGAATATCTCCCAATGGGGAGACGTGAGGGGTGGGGTGAGGAAAAATAAAGACAAACTCAGAACTGATGAAGAAATCAAGCCCATCACAGGAGACCGATAAATATGTTTAGATCTGTGATTTGCTGTTGCTGTGGTCGTTTTCAGTAGGAGCGATACAGAAGCTAAAGGACTAAGAATTGCTTCAAGGGTAAACCGAGGCAGGGCCCACTCAGAGGAAGGGGGTGGCCAGTTTCTCTGTCTCCCCGCAAAGAAGTACAGCGGGGAACCAGGGTGAGCTCCAAGGGCGGTTGGCATGAGACGTCGTATTCCTTGATTGACAGAAACGTAGGGGCCTGGGGAATCACAACTGCTCATTCCCAGGGCCCCGTCCCCGCCCCGGAGCGAATAAGCCTGAGCCTGGGGACATGCTGACTGGCCCAGCCCCGCCTGGCCCGGCCTGAGGGGCCCACCTGCCTGTGAGCCACCCGTCCAGGTGAGGGCGGAGGCCTCCGGTCCTGACAGATGGGAAATCATCGCCCTGGGGGCACTCAGGGCTCCTACAGCCAGTTTTCAGCTCAGGGAAAAAAATAAACCCAGAGAGGAATTTTCCACTGCCCCATCAATCACGAGAGCGCAGCCTGAGAGCAGGAAACGCCGGTGGGCGGTCCCCGGTGGGGTCGGTGGGGTCGTCGGGCCCACCCGGCCCACCACTGCTCATTCCCTCACGGGCCCGCCCTCCTGTGTCTGCCCTCGCGCGTGCTGGCTGGTGGCAACAGTGTGGGGGTGGGTTTCCCCTAACGCATGAGGTCGGGGGGCAGGCCGGTGGCCTGATGAACACCATGACAGGGACGCCCCTGACTGGGTACCTTCCGATCTTGGGTTCACGGCGGCCGACGCACCCCTGAGAATCGACCCCTCCATCAGAGCCGTTTCCTGCCCCCACGTTTCTCTCCCGAGAGGGCTCAGAACCGTGGCTACGCGGTCCCTCCACCCGCCACTCACTAGCTGTGTGACCCCCGGCGGGCCCGTTAGCCTCTCTGCGCCCCTGCACCCCCACCTGTAAAATAAGGACAGCATTTCCCTCGTCAAACTGCTGTGAAGAGCCAGCAAGGTCACGCGTGTCTAGAACACTGGACACTCGGGCAGTGCCGGCTGGGCGTCCACTGAACCACCCCCCGTTGCCGTGGGTGGCCTCCGAGGACCTGTGTGTGGTGTCTGCCCGCGGGGAAGGCGGCGTCCAGTGTGGGGACGCGCATCGGGGACAAACAACTAAGCCAGCGCGTGGGAACGCTGCGAGGTGCGTGTGACGACCGCCCTTCCGCAGATGGCCTTGGGCGTCTCCCCAAGAATGCTGAGGGGCAGAGGTCACCGGGTGAATCAGTGGACACTCGGGGACTCGAACCCACGTCTTCCGAGTCCCGTGTGTGCGCCAGTCTCTCTGAGCACCCGGTGGACGCCCTAAGGTGCGCTCAGGAGACCACGGGGTGCTGGGCTTGAGTGCGCTCACCCCTTCGTGACGGCTCCGCCCGCCGATCTCCGTCAGCTGTGACCCGCGTCGTGGTGGCTGCAGCTCGGAATGTCACCCTGGAACATCACGGCCCCCGGGGTGATGGGTAAACAGTGCGTCCTGCGTGGACGAGCGAGCCGAGTGTCGCACAAAGGACGGGCCCGGCTTCCCGCCTCTCGCGGAATCACTCTCTCATGTCTCAGAAAAGGGAATAAAAAGATCAAGCGATGAGAATCCGGCAGAATAATGTTAAGGAGAGTTGGGGCGCGGGGGAGGGGAGGAAAGCGGGGGAGGGGCTGGGGAAGGTGCCCTGGCCCCAAAAGCCCACCCAGCACCTTAGCTGTCCATGTGCCACCCCACGTAAGAAGTAGAAAGCAATTTTATTTCTTCTACATTCTCATCGTCTGTCCCGCTGGTGTGCAGAATGCCCTGTGGGAATCAGTCTCAAAACAGCCATCTGGCGGGCACGGCAAGACACCCACGAACGATCTCCACCTGATTCCCAGCCCTGGCCCCCAGACTCCCGGGCCTTGCTGGAGAAAGTCCCTAGCTCCACTGGGGCCTGTCCTGCTGCATGGCGTCCTTTCAGTCCCCTCCTGTTGACTCCTTACCGATGCCCTATAGAATTGCCAAGGAGATCCCAAAAAGGAATTCTGGAATGCCTCAGCCCGCCTGGCCCTCCCGCCCTCCCTGGGGACAGCCCAGCCTCCTCCTGCCTTACCGAGCACACGGTCCTTGTCATAATACCTCTCCAGTTCCCGCCATCGGCCTCCCACAGCTAGGGGTGTGACCTCTAGGTCAGGACACCCTTTCTTCCGCCCCTACTCCTCCCCACTTCTGAATCTCCCTCCATCGCTCCTTCTCTTGTCTCGAGAGAAGACTGGCTCCATCCACCTCCTTTGCTCCCGATGCTCCCGATGCTCCCTCTTCCACCTCCTGTGGGCTTCCATCTTGAATCCCGGTGAGGACACTTACCAAGGGATCTACCCTCTTTAACAAATGTGGAAGTGGACAGCACACGACCGTTGACTAACGGTGCAGTGTTCTACAGCGGATCTCTATTGCTTATTCATCTTGCTTAACTCAAACGATGCCCATGGACCAGGGGGAAAGAATGGACTGTCTCCCTAACTCCCCCTGAAAACAACCACCATGTCACTCTCTAAGGTTGTGAACTTAACGACGTTGGATACATAATGTAAGTGGAATCCGCCATATTTGTCCTCCTGTAATGGCTTATTTCACTGAGTGTGACGTCCTCCAGGTTCATCCGGGAGTGTTCTTCTTTTTAAAGGCTGCATAGTATTCCACGGTATGTATATACCACATTTGGTTTACCCATTCATCTATCTGCTCCTGCTTTTCTCATGTTCGGACTGGGGACCGACTTGACGAGAACTCAGAGGGCCTGTTCTTACGTTGTTTGCACAACTTGGCTATTGTGAATAATCCCGACTTCATAATTTTTGGATAAGCATCCAGAAGTACATCAGAGGTATTCCTAGATCAGATGGTAGTTTTATTTTTAATTTTTCGATGCACGCAGGTTTCAACTTCTCCACGTGCTCATCAATAGTCATTATTTTTAGCATCATTTTCAAAGGTATTAAACATATTGATAGTTGGGCCCTTCTAATAATATTATTAATAGTCACCATCTGTTGAATACCTACTCTGTGCCATGCACTTGGCGAATAGTTCTACCTACGTCTCCTCATCTAACCACTGAAGAAATCCTCATTTTACAGACGAGAAAAGACATCTTCTACGATCTAAACACACGCGACTCAGTGCTTCTGTCCCCACGAGCTCCACTCAAGCTCCGGGCACTTGGGGAATGAACCAGAACGTGGCCTCAGCGTCTAATTTTAAGAACATCGGCGTCTATGCAGCCACTAATTCTCTCTGGGACGAGCCACGCATACAGAATTTGCCAGAATCAGCTCTGTGGGACGGGACGGCAGGGGCAGGAGGAGCCGTCGGGCCTGTTGGCCTTCACGTGTCTGAATCACTTCTCAGTCGGGTTTGAAGAGTTACGTATCTGTCACGCGCCTGGGTCACCGCTGACGGTGACAGAGTGGACACCGCGTCTGGGACAGAGTGGACACGCGACACTTCCATTGACAGCGTTTTCCTCCGTAGGAGGTCATTGCGTTATCGTGCACGCACAGCCGTAACGCGAAACCAGACACGTTCGCCTTGATCACGTGGACACACGCCTTCCGAAGGTGCCAAGGACAAAAAAAAATGTGCCCCCTCGTCCGCTCTCGGGCTCTGCGATGTCCAGACTTGGGAAGAAGCAAGGACCCGAGTCCTAAATGATGGCCGATGGCAGCCTGTGCCTGAACGCCTTAGCAAACTGCTTTAGATAAGCGTTCCCAGCGCTGACTGGCCCTTAAACCAAGCTCTGAGGACACCGACCACACACAGAGCGGACGCCCGTCCACAGAGCAGAAGCCGGCTTCCCCGAGGGAAAACAGGGCCCCCCGAGTTCTTGTCAAGGGGGTCCCCAGTCCGAACACGAGAAAAGCAAGAGCAGACCTCGCCGACCTTTTTTCTTTCTGCGTACAGAAAAGGCAAACCCCCAAAAATACCCTCTTCTCCGCCCAAATACTAAGCTTCCGGTTGATAATTCTCAGAAACAAAACTTCTGTTGAATCACGAATTCGAGAAAAGGCTGAAAAAAACGAATTCAGTATCAACTGGACGAAGTCTCTGGTTTTTTTCCTTACAATGTGGGAATTTGACAGAACCTCAAACAGGTAGTGGCGTGGTCCGGGGTCCCCGAAGGGGGTGGACCGGAGTGGCCACGGAGAGAATGCTGGCTGTCACCTGTACCGCTTCGCAACAGAACGGCTGAAACAAAAAGCAGATGAGACAGCAAGAAGCATCCGGGATAGAGTAAGGGACGATTACAGCGGCGTCTGCCGTCCTTCAGACAGATGGGTGGAAACCTTCACCAGCCCCTGCCCCGACGGCCCCAGGCCAGGCTGCAGAAAGGGGGCATCGTGTTAGCCACGAGAGGGCTACGATGCTGCTTGGATGGAGACAAAATTCTGGACGATTCCTTCACAGGAGGCATTCCAAGAATGGGGGGCAGCGGGGGGGGTGGCTCCCTAGAAACTGCACGGAACAATGTCCCTGGGATGCTGGGAGAGATCAGGGCCCACAGGTGGGAAGAAAGGGAGACAGCCACTGTTGAAATCCAACCCTTTGTGAAGTCCACTCCATTCCTTGAAAACCGTGCGATTACTGAAGAATTAGGCAAACAGCCTCCTTCGGTTAAGGTGGTTTTCCCCCTCGAGGGTCCCCTAGTGCCATGAGCGAAATACTTTTGTGACCATTTTGAAACGGAGAAGCCATTTCGCAGGTGCCTTCAAACTCCTGGCCCTGTTTGCGTCCTCTCCCCCGAAGGAAAAACACTTGTCCCAAGGAAGCCAGTCGCATTGTCTGGAGGATGTTTCTGTGCGCGCACGGTGGGGACCTCACCCGCAGACGCGGCCCGGCCGGTGCCACGAGCATCTATCTGCCCGCGATGCTTTTCTCCGGGCCTCAGCCAACACTGCTGAGCTCGTTGTCCAGAGGCTACAGACTCGATGTGTCGGATGCGACGTAGAAGCTCAGATGGTGTCGCCTGCCTTCTAATAATGCTGAATGACGATCGATGGATGTTCTCTATTAAAAAATAATTTTAAAAAATAAAATAAAACCTGCATTGCACTCACGTTCAAATTCTAGGGCTTTTGTAAAAAATGGAATTATAGACGGACAGTGAGACATCGGTCTTCGTCGTCCGGGCCCTGGCGAGCAGCTGCCTCCGTACCCGTGTTTCGTGCCTTTTAAAGCAGGTTTTTTCACCGTCCAATCGCTGTCTTTTAAAAGTCTGGTAGCCAGCCGCCTCCTGGAAGGGAGCTCATTTGCGTCTCTTTTTGCTTTGGGGTCCGTTTGGGGGGGGTCTCCCCTCGATGAGTGTCACTGATGACAGGCCCACCTGGTGGCACCCAGTCACGCAGCGCGGAATTGGCTGGTCTCGGGGTGCCCTGGTTTCAAGGGTGAACACCCTGACACCCAGCTTAGCCTCGGAGGTCACGGGCAGTGACTAGTGGCCTTTCTCGACCCCGACAAAGAATAAACGCTTGGCCTCCCTGAGAGGCGAGGCCACCCACACTGAGGCCGTCCAGGATGGCAACTCTTAGGGTCCTAAATACGCCCAGAAACCCACAGGCGCTGAGCCAGGCCTCCCCGGGAACCGGCCAGTTCTGCTGCTCCCCCGACCCCCGCCAGGCGTTGCTCCCAGCATCGTATCCACCCACCCTCTGTGGGTCCACCTTCCGGCCCCCCCCTCCACCTCCCAGGAGAGTCTCCCCGTCTGGGATGTTTATCCAGAACAAAGTATTTGGACCCATTTTCCCAAAGCATCGGGTTTGGGCTGACGTAGCATTCCCCCACCCCACGCCCATCTTTGCCCTCTGAATGTGCTAGAGCAGGGAGCCAGGACCCCTGGGGGGGCCCCCTATGGGTTCTGCAGGGTAGAGAAAGCCCCCCGAGTCCCCCCACCATCCGGGCACCCCTCCTATGACCCGCCATTAACAAACCCTTGCCAGGTAATCCACTGATAACTAAACAAATGCTGGGGAGACCTCAGTAATTAAAGGAATAATAACGACTCTTCGACGTTGTGGGCCGGGGTGGTGACTAAAAGCATCGTTGCCCGGGACATCACTTAATCTCCACAATGACTAAATGCGTGACCATCCCCTTATGCCAGACGGATCAGCTGACACGGTTTGCTCTCAAGTGACAGAGCCAGAATCTGCATCCAGCCCATCCAGCGCCAGAATCTGCGCCCTTCACCGTGACGTCCACAGCTTGGAAGGGCGGAGGGACCCCTGGCCGCCTGTAACAGGGCTGACCCCGGCCTTGGCAGGCCAAGGAGTCCTCCGTTCAGCTCCTGCTTCGGGGTGAGGGGTGGCCGGCCGCTCAGAGGAGACAGCGGAACTCACGACGCCGGTCTGGCGTCCAGCGAGCTGAGCGTTCGGGACTCGGTTCGGCTCCTCTGACGAAGCCGCCGTGTCCCCCTCTGTAAGGCGGGGATGTGAATAAATAACGATTCCTACGTGCTAGGGCTGTCGGGGAGACTAAGGGAGGCGTCACCCCCAAAACACATAGCAGGCGCTCGTCCTCCGGGGCGGACACGAGGTCTGGAAACACGGACGCCGCCAATGGTTCCTCAACACTGAGCTCTTTACGCGGGACAACGACGGCTACGTCTCCAGACTTGGCATTATCTAGCCGGCGTTATTTTTCAGCAAAGCGCAAAGGTGCTTGGGGGGTGGAGAGTCACCAAACAAGCCCCTTGGCCCCCCAACATGGCATCATTCCCGGGGCCTAGAATTCCCACAGGAGCTTGGTTTAAGGTGTGAGGGGTCCACGGCTGCTTTCACGTGCAGAGCTCGACAGAGAAGCCTGCTCTTCCCTACCAACCTCCAGGAGAATGAGACCTTTATTTTTTAGGTGGAAGGTCGGTGTATCCCTCTCGGCACGGCAGCCCGGTCTCCTGTCAGTCACGCCGGTGGATTCCGGAGGGCAGAGAAACCCCAGCATTTGCTGGGAGCCGGTCTCGGCCGTGGAAAATGAAAACGCTCCCCACCTCCCTTCACGTAGCCGGGGACACACTCTGGACGGTCGCCTACTCCGTCCTGTTTTGTCACTCCAGCCTTCTTTAAACAACCTCGGGGGGTGCCGGCCGGGGACCTGAGCGGTGGGCAGGGGTGGGATCCAGCAGGAAGCTGAAGCCATTTCATGAGAAGGCCAAAAGGTTGGGCCGAGGGGGGAGGGGCGCGCGGGGCGCCCGTAGGAGACATTCCATATTTCACGTGGCCGAGCTTGATCCTGTAAGCGCTGGAAACGCCCAGAGGGCAAACTGTCAGCACCACGCACAAGAATCTTGCCCTGGACAGAGTGACCTTTGAGTATACTCAGCCGGTTTCATGTTCCCGAGGCCTCTGCGGACACGTCGGCCCCCGCCTGCGACCCAGCTCGTCAAGCGCGTCTGGCCGGGGCTGGCCCTCTCTGGCCGGCGCGGTCCCGTCGGCCCACCGCGGGGAGACGTAACACTTAACAAAATGAATGGGGAAGTCTCGGGCGAGGCGACAGGTTGTGCTGTGGACTTGGGTGGGACACGCGGGCCAGCATCATGAGCATCCTCGCTCACGGAAGGACCGCTCCGTCTTCAGCGAAAGCCCCCCCACCCCGCGAGAGACGAGGGTCGGGCTGGGACTCTTTCCTGTCACATGCTCGCAGACATGAGGTTCTGTGGCTGACGGGTGCAAAGCGCGGTTCTAAGACGTGACATAAGACATCCGTTGGAGGACTGGGACTCTTTATTTATTTATTTTTATTTTGGAAGGTATCCGTTAGGGATACCTGTATCCAGCTATCCAACACCTTTTCATCAGCAGTAAGCCGAAGCAGCATTTTCTCTGATGTCTCACGATGCGGAGTTTTCTGGGGTTTTTTTGCTGTTAACGCTGAGCACAGACACAGCAGCCCACCACGACCCGGGTCGGGCCCTGGGGGACAGGCCTGTCTGCGTCTTTGGGTGACTCATACGTGTGTGTCCCCAGAGCTTCAGTTTCCCGGGTGGTGGCAGAGAAGGGAACGCAGGCCAGCGGGACGGACACCTTAGAGGACGCTGGGATGGAAAAAGTGGATCGATACGCACCCCTCTCTCCCCTCCTCCCCTTTCGCCGCCGTCCAGGTCCAGCCAGCTGGCGGCGAGGGTGCACCTCCCGCCAGCTCTCGTATCTGGGTGATGGAAAACGGAGACACCTAATCCCCACACCGCGGCTCAGACACGCCGGCCGCCGTCAGTGGAACCCTCCACCTGCGCTGGAGCTGCTGGCTGCTCGCTCGCTCGCTCGTGGAGCACAGCAGGCCGGGTACCAGCGCTAGCTTCCCTTCCAACGGGGGAAGGGGCTGGCTCCGGCTTCCGTCCGGGAGGGAAAGTTGCAGACGGGGGCCCATCTAATCCCCACACTGGATCGTCAGCCTCTGGCGGATGGCGTGGGGGGTGGGGGGGTGGTGGTGGTGCTGCAGCCAGCGCTAAAGCTCCAAATGCCATCCCTTCATGCCCCAGCCGATCACATTTAGGGAGCGAGAGTGGTGGCCGCGCCAGGCCCCTGATCCCATTAGCAAGGCCTGGTCCCCTGTCTCCGCTGGGATTTTTGCATAGGACTCAGCATCCGAACCCGCTCAGCCAGGGAGCCAGGCCCGCGTGCACAGTTTAGTTGCGCTCAGGCACATCTCGTCACCCCCAAAGAGACTGTAAACCTCTTACGGGGCGGGCCGACTTCGCACATGAGTTGGATGAGGTGCACACTTGCTTGGTATAATGTATGGGGGGCTGAGAGCGGGCTGTTTCCTACCCAGATATATCCCTGCGACTCACTTACTAGGGACTCTGAAGTTTCATGCTATCAAACTTTCATGGGGGTGAAACGCTATCACGGAGATGCCCTCGCTCACACACCGTTAATAGGGCAGGATAACGGGGTGACTGTCGTTATATATTATGTGCAACCGCTACAGAAAGAAAGGGTCAGGTGGCAAGGAGACACGGAGAGAGGGCTTCCTGCCCCGCCCCCCACTCCCCCCCCAGCTCATCCACGTGTCCTGACACATTCACTGTGAGATGAGCAAGGTCACACTCCCACACATCACCTCGGGGGCCAAGGGACCCCCAGTCACCCTGTGAGAGGAGGAGTCATCGTGCACAAACCCTCCCTGGGCTCGAGGAAGGAGTTTCTCACTTCCTTCTTTCTTTATCCGATACCCTGGTGTCAGAAGGGGCACGCACAGCCGGTCAGGCCCACGCCCGTTGATGAACGCCCCGTGCAAAAGACGGTGAGTTCACGGGCCCCGTGTCCAGCTGGGGCCGGTTAACTGCAGAGTAGAAACACACCCAGCTTCCTGTCACACACGTCACCGGAGAGAGAAGGGAAGGAAGGGGACCCTTTCCCCTACTGTAGCCTCTGATTCATATCTTTCCCCCGCCCCCCACAGGAGTGACAGTTACTGCTATTTGACCAGGGAGCGTTAGAGGATGTGAGGATGGAGGCCAGAGGTCGGGAGGGTCGTGAGCCGAGAGAGGCCGGTCCCCGGGAGCCAGGAAAGGCAGAAACGGTTCCCGGAGCCTCCAGAAGGGCCCCGGCCTGTGACTCCTGGCCGTGGGCCCCGGGAACCCAATTCCAGAGTCCAGGCGTCCAGCAGGGCCCGCGGATAAACCCACATTCGCCGTCTGCTACAGCAGCAACAGCCGTAGGAGACGAATGTGGACTCGGCTTCTCAGAGGCGTTGAATGGGGGGTGCTGGGGAGCGTCTGCCTGGAGCCACAGACCACCCCCTGGCCCTGAGGGTCCAGGGCCAGGCCTCCCAGGGGATTGGAGCGCATCCCGTCTGCCTCACGGCCACGGCCGCCCCGCCAGGGCTCGGGCAGATGGAGGCCGCCGAGGCTGACGCGTGACGTCCACGTGTCCCCTGAGAAAGGGACCCGTGTGCGTTCAGAGCAGTGGGGCGTCATCCCCCGTACGCCCCACAGAAGGGGTGGGGTGCGTCTCGCGTGCCGGGCGCAGCGCTGCTCACGGGGCTGCCAGGCTGAGCCGCTCAGGGCCCCCCGAGCGGGGGGTCCGGTCCCAGTGACACCTCTCACCGCTGTGTGACTTTGGGCAAGTGTCTCGCCCTCTCTCTGCCCCACGGGTTACAGTTCTCTTACCCAGGAGCCACATGAGAAATTCATCTGAGAAGTTGGGCAGCCAGCCCCCCACGCGGGACGCCTCGGTGGGAAGCCGAGCCGCCATGTCTCCATCTGACGGGTCGTGACCTTTGCTGGTGGCCCGCGTGTGTCACACAGCGGCCCTGTTCGCTCTCTCGTCGTCCTGTCTAGGCGAGTCCCGGGGACTGGGCCGCACAGATGGCCAGTCCCCCGTCCTGCTAGGAGGTGCCCAGAGAGGGCTCCAGGCAGTCGTCGGGACTCCCGAGGTGCTCAGAAGAGTGACCCCAATCTGTCGGCTGGAAACCTGGACCTCTCTGAGGGGGGCGGCTTGGTGACGCTGCCCCGACCAGGCGAAGAACGGATGGCTTCGTGCACTCGAGTCTCCAGTTCATAGCAGACAGGTCGCCCGCAGAGGCGAGAACTCGGGGAGAGCTGAGCCGGCATCGCGGGGTGTCGGCGGCAGGGACCGTGGGTGGGGCCGGCTGACACGGTGTCCCCTGCAGAGCTGCCTGGCGTCTGCGTCCCAGATGTATAGCCGTCCTGGGAGAGGTAGGCCCCACACAGGGGCCCCCCCAACCATGAGAGGGAGAGGGCGGCCCCCGCTTACAAGGGCCGTGTCACTTAAGGACCCCTTCCAGCACACAAACGGGGTCTTAATGACCCTCAAACCGTGGAGCTCCTCCCTAAGTCCCCATCCCCCCCAGGGCCACCAGACCCTGGAAAGAATCCAGGAAGGCCGCCTGCACCCCACACCAAGCCCACAGCACCCCGAAATCCTAGTTCTCAGGCTTCTCTTTTTAAAAAAATAACTGGGGGGAGGAGGTTACTTCACAAGGTTGGTCAGTAAGGATTCACTGATTTTATAATCAGAAAAAAAAATTTTTCTAGAACTTTCTTAGGCCCATCGGCCAAAAGGAAAACAAACAAACACACACACACACAAACACACACACACACAAAATGGGCTGATTTCTTGGTCGTCTACATGGTCGTTTCGGCACCATGCGGACACCCTCCAAATCTGTCTGCAGTGGGGTCCAGCTGGGACCGCTCGGCCCCATCGGGGCCCGGGGTGGCCCCCGGCATCCCTCGGTGGCACTGAGCTGGCCCGAAGCGGCCTTCTCCAGGTGTCCGCGCCTCTGTGGGCCGCTGCCGGGCCCGGTGGTGCAGAGGGGTGCTTCGTACTGCACCCCTTCTGCTGAGCCTACGACCTGTGGGGTGGGGGCGGGAGCCGGGGGGGTGGGGGGAGCAGGCCCGCTCTCCAAATCCTCGCTCCAGAGCCAGCCTGCCAAACCGTGCACACAGACAGGACAGCGGGTCGTGAAAACACACAGCAAACAATGTGGCTAATGGGCCGACATCCCCCGCCAGGGAGCCCGACTGCCCCAGGGGTGGCACGGGCCACCCTGACGGGGACAGCCTGGGGGGAACGCCGGTCTGCTTCCTCTCCCGGTCCCCTTCTCCGGAGAGGAGCCCAGAGCGGGCACAAGGAGAAGGACAGACCGGACGGACCCCAGCCGTCCGTCCCCCGAGACGGGCCGGTGCGCGATGCGGGCAGAATCCCCTCACACGACGGCGCCCGACACGTCTCGGGGAGAGCGAGGACGCTGCAGGCCGGGACACCGACTCCCGTCCTCGGTGGGCAGTCACAGAACACAAGTTAATCCGTGTTCCTTAAGAGGGTACCAAGGACAGAGGTGAGCGGACCTGCCCGGGATACGAGTTCGTAAGTTCTGGAATCTCACGAACTATTACGATCTCTCCCGGCTTTGAAAACAGGAGGGGGTGTGAGGACACCTCTGCTAATAAAGGATGTTCCCCTTTATAAAAGGTCAGTGGAATCAGGGTGCTTTCTTCTCAAACCGGTCCTGAGATCGTCATCTGAGCAAGACGGAACAAACAAAACTAAAAATGCTTTCCAGGCGTTCTTCCCAGTGTGAAAGCACAGGAAAGGGGTTGTTGGCGTGTCACCTGGCTGTTTGGGAAAATGGGTAAAGTTGCTGTTCTGTCTTCAAAAGTGTTCTGTTGTCCATTGATTTAATTTTTAATGTTTTTTTTTTTTTAATGTTTTCAAGGGAACATTCAAACCCAGAAACGGTTCTAGAATCCGGGGCGGATTTGGGGCTGAGGACAGGAGGATGGGACACAGGGGTCCGAGGGGGTGACGCTGCATCTAAATCCTTCAGCGTACATGAGACCCTTTGCCCTCATGAGGAGCATACCAGAGGCCGGGAGTCGGTGGCACTGAGCCGGGGCATCTGAAATTGGTGAACAAGTGTTTTACCAAACTCAGGTCGGGCCTGCAGGATCTGGGAGGGAGGCCCTCGACCCTCCCACCCCGAGTTCTGGGCTTCGGGCATGCTCAGATGACGCCCCGTGATGAAGAGCGAGCTGTACAAGGGAGTCCAAACCCTCAGCCGGGTCCAGACGACTGGCACTGAGCTCAGGAGGAAGGCTCTGGGCCGTCGCCCCCTCAGGGGCCCGCGCAGCTCTCTCAAGGGGAATAACACATAAATGTCAAGAGTAAGAGTGAGACACTGAAGTCTCGGTTTCTCTCTCTCTGTTTCCTGAGCTGCTTAAATATCAAGCAGTGGCTTGAGACGAACGTCCACCGAGACACTCACTAGGTGTTTGCTGAACGCACACAAACAGCGTTTAAATTCAAAACGTTTACCTCCTGTTAGACATAGGAGAGCTCCTAACTTTTCCTATCCGGTGTGCTTCTTAAATGTTGCAGAGAAATAACCCAGAGTTTCACATGTTTCTGCCACATAATCTAAGGGTGAGTTTGTGCAGCCAGCTATTTCAAAAGTGAGGCAAACCCATTGAAAATTAAATAGGGGTGCGATCTACTCCCAAGATTTTGGGGGACTATTGCAGACCTACAATCTCGTTCTGTTTTTCTAGATGAAACTCTCTCTAGTGCTGATCTTCTAGTGTGTCTGACATTGATTGTAAATGAAGAA
The DNA here is from genome assembly GCA_004027375.1 of Macroglossus sobrinus. Lineage (NCBI taxonomy): Eukaryota > Metazoa > Chordata > Mammalia > Chiroptera > Pteropodidae > Macroglossus > Macroglossus sobrinus. The sequence continues at coordinate 5,878 of PVKZ01007624.1, read as the reverse complement.
AAAAAGATTGAAACCACTAGAACCATGAAAACGTATAACTTTCTAAAGAAGAAACTGAATCATTGCTGTTATACATACATATATATCTTCAAAGCTTGTGTATTATCTTCTAGAAATATCTTAGAACGTTGAATTGATATACAGAATAAATTTTTTAAAAAGGGACAATTCTCTGAAGAAGGAATAGGATCCACGCTACCATTATCATCCCCAAAGTACCTAAAATGAAATGTAGCTAGAGAACCGGGTTTGGGATTTTTCTTTTTTTTTTTTTTTTTATGTGCTCACCCCCTTGCTTCTCCCACCCCAAGAATGTCAAGAATTTGAACTCCCTGTTCCTTAAGGTGAAAGGGTATGAATTAACTCAGATCTGCTCAAGAAGACGAGGGTGGCAAATCCTGAAACGTTGGGACCAGACAAGACGATAAACATGGCCCGAGTTTAGGATGGCGGCGAGGTGCCCGGGAGGTCACTCGCAGAAACGACGCTCGCATCGGAGGCCACGAATCGGGGAGCCAGTAAGATGTCCATTTGCATCTCAGTGATTCTCTACTCCTTTATTTCGACATTTAGCTTTAGGTTTAAAATATGTGCTAAGAAAGCAGAGAGGTGATTAACAGAGACTTTAAAATGGGCGCCATAGTTACACGTTCCGTCCACAGAGGCGAAGGAAACTACACAGCAGAGGTTACAGAGCGGTTATGTCATAGTTCGCGGACATCCCAGCAACCCCTCCGCGCCGGTGGTGGTGGCCGGCAGCCCAGACACAGAGCGGAAACGGACTCGAGAGCCAGCTGGGCCCCTTCGGGTGTCACAGGCGGGGCACCATCCCGATGGTCCTTCGAGAAGACCGTGGAGATGCTGGAGATGCCCAAGGAAGAGGCAACCACAGCCTCCCGAGGGTGGGGGGGGGCCACAGGCGGTACCCCAGCCCCAGCGCAAGGCCCTCCGGGCCGCACGGCCAGCTCGGAGGACGCCCGGCTTCCCCGAAGGGCTACATGCGGACAGCTCGGGGGCTGCACTGCCTCCCCACACATCACTGTGGGCGGATGCTGCTGTTTAAACTCTTTTTTTTCTTACATGAGCCAGAGCTGCCAGGTGGGAGGAGAGCTCGGCCACCACTGTCCTACTGGGCCGCGTTATTATTATTATTAATTATTATTATTATTATTTTTATATTCTCATTCCGGCAGACCGGGTTCAAGGCAGCGATCGCCAGCACAGAACGTGAACAGAGGCAGCAGTCCGCCGGGCTGCTCCCAGGGCCGGGTCGGGCCAGGTCGGGCCAGGTAGGGCCGGCCGCCACGTGCAAGGCGGTATATAGCTCATTCACTGCTGCCCCCCGCAAGGCCAAGGCTGCAGGAGGGTGAGGTCAATGCCGGATGCTGCTGCACCCTGAAGAAGCTACTTAATAAATATCATCCAGAAACCAGGTGCAGAAGACGCCCCGTGCGGCACGACCGCCGTGGATCCAACGGACGGGGCGGGCGTCTTCTGCACGCAACTGAGACCGGAGAGAGAAGAGAAGGAAACTATGAGAACACAACGAAACGCAAAAGGCCGATCTTAACACTAGCAGTAAATAAATGTGTACAACGATTCAGTCTGTATAGCATGATGAAATAAATCTACATCTTTTCTTATTTTGGTGCTTTGAAGTATACATACAAACAACAATTACAAGGACTTGTTCACGCAGCGTGTGGGCCCGGGGCCAAGGGTCTCTGCAACCCCCGCCCGCGACACGGGTGTTAACAGCTGCATGGCCCGGAACGCAGAGAATTTTCCAGGCCGGGGGTGGCGGGGGGGCCCACAGCTCTGAACGAATGATTCGCCTACATTTTTTTTTTCTTTTTTCTTTTCCTTTCTTTTTTTTTTCCTTTTTTTCTTTTTTCTTTTTTTTTTAATGCATCAAACACTCGTGGCCAGTGAAAGGCAACAAAACTGGCAGTGTGTCCGTTTGGATACCAGACCTAGTTCCTTCTTAAATCATTCCCCTACAGTATCTCCCCCAGATTCCTTAAAACTCTCGGCGTCCTTCACGCCTCCCCTTCCCGCTCCCCGCCAGATGCGATAAAAAGTCGTCTTCAAATATACACAGGTATGTCTTACAATATAAGTTATATGCAGCGGTCCGCATTCTTATTATTAATTTTTTTGTTTTTCACAGCACTAGAGAGAGAGAGAGAGAGAGAGAGAGAGAGAGAGGACCCTGTTCGATAGGGAAAATATGAGTCTGAATGGCTTATTCACACATGGGATCCAGATTCAGTGATCGGGGTCGCAGACGGCACGGCGGGCTCCCCGGCGGAAGCGGCCGACATCGTCCTGCTTTTGTTCCTGCCTCCGGGAAAAAAAACAAAAAACAAAAAAAAAGAAAGAAGCTGCGGGCGTGTGCCTGTCCCGTCCGTCCGTCCGTCCGTCGGCTCCGGGCTTCACGGGCCTGCTCCCGCAGGGGTGCGCGCCGAGCGGCTGGCGGGCGGCGGGGGCGCTAGCCCATGGCGGTGACCATGCTCGAGGGGTGGTGGGGTCCGAAGGACAGGCTGGACGGCGGGTGCATGGGCGTGGGCGTGGTCAGCATGTGGCTGGTGTGGCTGAAGGGCGACAGGTGGCTGAGGGCCGGCATGTGTCTGGACAGGGCCGCGGGGTTGAAGGAGCCGCCCTTGGGAAAGTCCTCCAGCGCGTCGTGCACCTTCTTGCACTTTTTGGACTTGCTGGACATCTTCCGGTTTCTGGTCTGGATGCCTTCTTTCTTCATCGTCAGGGGTCTGTTAATCTGAACACACATCGGTTTGTTTTTTTGTGTTTTTTTTTGTTTTTTTACTCTCTTGCCGGCTCTGAAAACGCTGCATGCAGGCATTTGCATGCACCCCCCCCCACACACACACACACACACACACACCAGGCTTTCCTCTCCGGGCTCAGGGATCTGCTTTTGGGGGGCCCCTTTTTGCCCCCCAGCCTTCCCCCAGAACCCAGAGTCGCGCAGGCTAGGTCTGCGATGGAGTTCTGTCCGCCCCGACCAGCTCCAGAACCCAGACGCCACAGGTGAGCTGTTCCACGCAGGGGCCATTCATTACGTGTATCCGCCCTGGTCGTTTTGCGGGGGGCAACTCGCCTCAGGACCTGGGCATCCTCAGCGACCATATTCTAGAGACCGACCCGGTATGCCTGCATTTCTTATCAACGACAGAACTTCAGGCAACTAAAATCTAAGACCCGGTCTTACTTGCCGAGGGTCTCCCAATCAGCACGTTTCAGGAGAATGGCGGCAGCCATCAAGGCATCTTCAGGGGAGAAATGACAGTCTGTCTACCCGTCCGCACTCCACATCGGGGCGTCGGGGCGACGAGGACTGCACTGCACCCCCTCTTCAAAGAGGCATTTGGGTGCCTCTCTCCTACCTAGCCTGTTCCCCAGAAATGTGGGGTCGTAGTTTAACACGTGTCCTTCCCAAAGGCCCTCTCTTGCCCGTGTCACAGCAACTGTGACGACGGACAGCTGCGATCGCTACCCAGCTCTGACCCCTCGCTTCTAACTAGAGGAAGAGCTGAATGACCAAGTGACAATAACCACTGAGGGGGAGCAAAGCACCGTGCCAGCAGGGACGTCCTCTCCCCCGAACACGCAAAGACCAGCGATGAACAGAAGGGGCAGAGGCAACGTTCCGAGGAGACTCTCTGGGTCTGTTCACTTTTAAATCGCTTTGCTCCGGGACGTGGGACGGGAACCAGGAGCGGCAACGTCACACAGACACAGAGACCACGCTCCACAGGGAGTCACAGACAGGCGAACCGCAGTGGCAGACCACTCATCTGGCCACATGTCACGTCCAGGGAGCGTGCCACAGCACCCCGGGGAGCGGACGCCCGGCCTCGGCCACTTCTGACTCCGTCGGGGAGAAAGGCCCTCCTCCCACACGATCTACCTGTCTGTTCCAAAGGCGAGCAGACGACAGTGAAGAGGATGGGACGCAGCTGACAAGGCTCCTGAGAGCAGCAAACACACGGCTTCCTGGGGCCCAGGTGGGAGAGGTGGCTGGGGAGGGGACACAGAACCTCACAGGGGACGTGAGGCCTGAAGTCCCCCTGGCACCAGGAAGGCCACGTGAAGGCAGAGGAGCCAAACGGTCCATGCCAAGAGAACATCTCGGAGTTCCTTCTTCGAAGTTATGATCGAGAGACAGGTGCAGCCGGTAGAGGTGATAGGAATCTACTGTCACATCAAATCTCCCCCAGATAACGTCTAGACACACCGCTCCTTACCCGGATATCCAGACACACACCGCCAGTTATCTAAATATAATATCTAGTTACACAGATAGCCACACAGACCCAGATAACTAGTCTACACCACCGAGATACACTGATACTGAGACACGTGTAGTTATCTAAACACCCAGATAAGCAGAAAGGAACTAGCTTACATACTAACTCACACACACACACACACACACACACACATACACACACACACACACAGGCATCTCCACGGGCAGGCAGAATACAGCGAGAGGAGAATGTGAACAGATTATCATCTCTTATTGTTAAATGTCCCTAAATCATACTTATAAATCACCTCCTTTCCTCAATTCTTCCAAAATAAGAGAAGACAGTAAAAGTGTCTCTCTCCCACTGCAGCCCAGCCATGAACTCAGGGGCTAGGAGACTGGGCTGAGAGCAAGCAGTGAAGAGGGCTCCCTAACTCTGATTTGATGAGAAATTCCTATTCTCCAGGAAAAAAAAATTTTTATATATATATATGTGTGTATATATGTGTGTGTGTGTGTGTGTGTGTCTGTCTGTCTGTCTATATATATATATATATATATATACACACACACACACACATACATATGTATATATATACACACTTATATATAATTATAAAAATGTAAATATATATTTCTATAAATATAAAAATATAAATATATATATATATTTACATTAGACACAATCGAGACCATTTCTCACTACCATTAAGTAGGCAAAGAAATCGACAGCTGGTGAATTTCCCATAATTCCTGCACTTCCAGGGAAGGAAAAAAGAAATACAGAGAGCTGCACCATTCCCTGCTCTGAGCTGAGCTGGGTACGAGCCAGTAGGAGAAAGCGCTCACTCCCCACTGGTCCCCATGCGTCCTGATGCCCCCCAGGACGGTCCTGGCGTCTCCACGTCATCAGCCACGTCCCCTTGCAAGAGTTTACTCGGTTTTTCCGAGTCAGCATTTCTTCAAGTAAACCGGAAATAAATATAATTTCTGCCCCATCTACAGCGTGCAACTATTCGAGGCTCCAGTGGAATCAAGTATCGTGAAAGTTCTGTGAACACCGTAAATGACAGCCCCCCCCCAAATGATTTTATAGGCTGTGCCGATGACTGGTGGCTCATGAACTGTGATGCCCCAAATCTGCCAGATTCCCATCACAAATCTGTTTATCCCCCACTGCAGTGAGCGAGTCAGTTCCCCAGGGAAAGCGGGATTCGCGTTTCATCGCTGAGCACGGGTCAGGGGCTGGGGGATGAACAGCCAGCCGACTGTGGGGAGACCCTGGTTCTATCAGAGCTGGCACTGCTCGGGCACCGTGGCAAGACGGGGTGACACCGAAGGCCGGTAGCTGAGTTTCACAGGGTCGTCCCTGGGGATCAAAGCACCTGAACCCCAAACGGCATAAAAGGACTGGCACACTGGGGGTCACCCTCAGAAGTTCTCTTGTGACTCAAAAAATTTAACCAGAAACGCTTCCTCCCCAATTCCCAAGCACTCATGGGTAAGACGCGGGGATGCCAGAATGGCCGCAGGCAAAACGCTCTGCCTTTTCCCCGTTCAGCCCCAGACTCTCTGCCAGAGCGAGAGAGAGAGAGAGAGAGAGAGAGA
>PVKZ01007623.1:0-21557 GCA_004027375.1 Macroglossus sobrinus | reverse complement strand
AAGAAAGAAAGAAAGAAAGAAAGAAAGAAAGAAAGAAAGAAAGAAAGAAAGAAAGAAAGAAAGAAAGAAATCCTTTTCTTATAAGGCTGCTAATCCTATCAGATCAGGGCCACACCATTATGACCGTATTTAACCTTGATGACCTCCCTAAAGGTCCTATTCCAAATATAGTTACATTGGAGGTTAGGGCTTCATGATATGAATTTTGAGGGGTCACTCACCGTGGTGTAGATCTCGACATCCACCATGTCTAGGATCATCCATGCTCAATTCTTCAACCAGTGGGACCCAGCTTGGTCACGTGAAGGGTCTTCTTTTTCCATCAGTGACTGGCATGATGAGGAGGTGGGACCTGGCCCTACACTGGCCATAGAGTGACAGCAATTAAATCTGGCCTTTGAGATTCATGACTAATTATGGGGCTACAGGCTTCTAATGTAACCATCACAGTCATCATCATCAAGAGAGCTACGTAAATGTAAAATCTGTGCCCAATAAATGATCTATCGTTAACGATCCTTTCTGATTTGAGAGACCAAGGAAGTGACTGTCCCTCTGATGGCAGCAGCTCTGAAATGCTACCGCTCAAGAGTTTTTCGAGGCCAGATTTTCAGTGGTGTGCATCAGAGAACGTGAGAAAGCATTTGGCAGAGTGTGTGAGAGAGAAAAACAGCAAATCAGAAAGACAGACCAGAGAAAATGGTCAGAGAATCGGGGCCCCCCTGAGGCACAGCCCCAATCTTATACACTGGTTTTGTGAGACCCCATTTTTTAAATAATAAAATATCTTTTGTATTTAAACTACATATTTTATGACCTTGTATAAGGGAGTCTGAACTAATATATGTTAATTGTCAACCCCTTTTATAAAGGAAAAGACAGAAAGTGATTGTGAAAAGGGCTTATAATTAGAGGATATAGAAAAATGGCTTATTCCATTTTTGCTTCAAGCAGGCCTTCACAAACTATTTTGGGACGAGATAATTTTACCATCGATCACAAATTAGAAAGATCTTATATGCATACCTAATGGATTGTCCCCCCAAATGTCCCTGATTAAGAATGCTGAATATATATATATATATATATATATATATATATATATATATATATTACAACATATGTTGTATTAAATACTGTATTATACTATACCATTATACTATATTCTCATACTATCATACCATTTTATAATAGGCCTGCTTGCCTTTCTAAAACTTGTGAATACCTCTCTTTCTTTCTTCATTTTTATAACTTGGGAAGAGGAAGGAAGTATTTGGTTCTTTTCTATACTACATTTAACACTTTGTTTATGCAATAACAGAAAATTAAACCTCGATGTAATCACTAGATTATTATTATTTTTTTCCATCCTGGGGGAAGGAATTAAAAAATTCCATTAAGAGGAAAGTCAAGAGGTGCATGATTAGGTACTTAAAAAATCTGGAATAATCTACGCATCCACTATTATATAAATTTAACAATGTCACCAGATATAATATCAATACATAAAAATCTATTGTCTTCCAACGTACCAGCCTAAGCCAAACAGTACATAACATTCTAAAAGATACCCAGCAGCAAAGAGTTAATGCAGAAGACCTGAAAATGGCCTACTTGCAAGGCTGGCCTTCAGTTGTCATCTGGGAACTTGGGGTTCGGGAGGGTTCCGGTGACCCTGACTGGTGAGAGAGGTTGACTGTGCCCAAATGGTGCAAACGTGTGGTTTATTCTAAACGTCCACTTTCCTTGCAGAAAGGCCGTCACTTTGGTGCGCTGGGCCCTGGGTCCCCTAACGCGCTCCCCCGGCAGGCATCGTGACCCGTGTTGTCAGGACTTACTGCTGGGAAACGTGGTGCGTCCCATGAGACTCCCCGAGAGGGGACAGTGGGAAGCATATCCTTGATGTCTCATGGACTTGGTGCCATGCTCCTTTTCCTTCTGCTGAGTTTGCTGCATTGCCTTTCGCGGTTATGTCACAGCCATGACAACGACCGTAGCCATGACCCATATGCTGGGTCCCCTGTGTCCACCTAGAGAATCATTGTAATAGGGGAAACTCGTAGCTCCCATTTTTATACCAGAAAAGAAAAAAAAAATGTTTAAAATCAACGATCCATGTTTCCACTTTAAGCTTAAAAAAAAAAAAAAACAACCAAAAAAACCAAAAAACAAACATCAAATTAAAGCCAAAGGAATAAGAAGGAAAGAAACAAGAAAACTCAGAGACCAAAAAAATATAGAGCAAAATAGCAAAAGGAACTTGGTAAATATGCTTAAATGAAAGATTTTGAAGTGGAGAGGATATTCTGGGTTATCTGGGTGGATCCTGCATGTCCTCACAGGTGGTCTTGTAAGAGGACCTGAGGAAGAGGGACAAGGAAGTCAGCAATTGTAGTGAGGTGACTATAAACGGATCATGAGCCAGAACCCACCAGAAACTGGAAGAGGCAAGAAATGGATTTTCCCCTTGAGCCTCCAAAAGGAACCAGCCCTGTAGACACCTTGATTCTGGCCCAGGAAGACTCAGTTCAGATTTCCGGTTTCCAGACTTTAGAGGATACACTTCTGTTGTTTTAAGCCACCACATCTGTGGGAATTCGTTCTTGCAGCAATGGGAACCAGTCCAAACCCCAGCAAAACTGAGTAAGAAGGAAGGAAACGCACATAAATTACCAGTATCAGAATTAGAAGAGGACATATAAGTGCATATTCTATAGGCATTGAAAGGAGAACAAGGGGGTCCTTGAAATAATCTATTTCAGGTAACATGAAATGGACAAAATCCTTGAAAGTCACAAATGTCAAAACCGATTTTAGAAGGAGAAATGAGAAAGCAGAGTAACTTTGTGTTTATTATAGGAATTGAAATATTCATTTAAAACTTTCTCACCAAGAAAACTAAGGCCAAGATGGCTTCACTGATAAATTCTATCAAATGTCAGAAAAAAATAAGGCCGGTTTTTAAAAAAATACTTTCGGATAAGAGAAAGATTCCTCAACTCATTTTATGAAGCCAAAATTAGCCTGTTATAGAAAACAGAAGACATTACAACAAAACTATAGACCAATATCTTTCTTGAACATAAATGAAAATGTCCTTAATAAAATGTTAGCAAATTGAATCTAGCAAAAGATAAAAAGATTAAGGCATCATCAGTTGGAGTTTATCCCAGCAGCAGAAGGTGGATATAATATTTAAAAAGGAATTGCAATTCACCAAATTAACAAAATAAAGGGGGAAAATACAATCATCTTAATAAATACAGCAAAAACATTTATCAAAATGCAACCTCCATTTATGATAAAATCTCTTAAGAACTAGCAATAGAAGAGAACTTCCTCAATTTGACAATGAACATCTATGAAAAGCCTATAGATAGTATCTTACTTAACATTCATCTTACATTTTGAACACTTCTGAGACCGAGGAAAGGCAAAGAAATCGGTTGGCACTTCTACTTAACATTGTCTAGAAGTTCCGGCTTACAAAAATGCAAGGAAAAAATGGCAAACAGATTGTAAAAAGGAAGAAATAGAACTGTCTTTATTTGCAGGCAGCAAGCTGTTTACTCAGGAAATTCAAAGATATCTGCAAAATCACTGCTAGAACTAAAAAGCGAATTTATCAAGGTTGCTAGATATTTAAAAAGTCAATGACATTTCTTTATAGTTGTAGCAAACATTGGAGGAGAAATTTTTAAAAAATTACAATAGCTTTAAAGACACCTTAAAACAAAGAACCTGGGTCCTTACCTTATACCAAACATAAACATTTATTCAATATGGATCATGGATTTAAATGTAAAAGTTAAAAGTATAAAACTTATAGAGAAGAAAACATCGGAGAGTGTCTTTAGGAACTGTACATGCTCAAGATTTTTAGAGTGCCACTAACCATGAAAGAAAATATAAGCACACCTCTGACAAAATTAACAACTTCTGTTCTTTAAAAAACATCCTAAGAAAATGAAAAGTCAAGTGACAGATACACGTCTTGCAAAGGAATTGCAACCGATTAAAATAATCATGAAATAACGTAATAGTAATAATAAACAGAAAATTCAATTAAAAATAGTCAAAAGATTTGAACAGAAACTTCATTCAAGATATATGGGTATTCACAATGGGCTCAACATCAATAATCAACAGACAAGTGGAAATAAAGTCACAATGAGATTGCGAAATGACATGGCCTTTTAGTCTTTGTAGAACGGACAAAATTAAAACACCACCAAATTGTTTGCAAGGAGGTGGAGTAATCAGAACTCTCATAGCGGAAGAAATGAAAAACTGTCCAATCACTTTGTAAAACTGTTTGGCAATTCCTATAAAGTTCAACATACATCTGCTTAAGACACAGCCATTCATTCCCCTACTAGGTGTTTATGGAAGAGGAATGAAAACACTTGTCCACAGAATGTCAACAACATGTTTATAGCAGCTTTATGTATAACACACAAATTGTGGCATCGTTGTACAATGGAATTTTATCCAGCAATGTAAAATAATAAACTATGAATCCATATAACAACATAGATTCATTTATATGTTTAGATCCCATTGATAGGAAGTTTCAGACCAGACAAATCTAATCTATGGCAATCAAAATCAGAATAGGATTTGCCTGTGGGGTGACTGGAATAGTGGCCAGGGACATCTTCAGGGAGCAGGGACATAGTTAATATCTTGGTTTGACTGATCTTCTGTGGGTGTCGTATTTCTACAGACTCATTGAATTACATTTTCAAAATATGTGCATTTCACTCCATGTGCCTTTTGACCTCAATTTAGAAAAATAAATGAGGAAAATGGAGCTTTTTTCAGAGATGAAAATATTTTTTTCTTACATTTAAATTACATTATTATCAGCCAAAACTACGTTAAGCTCTGCATGAATTTTTTTCTTAGGCCACACTGTCGAATCAAGAAAGCGTGTTGTTTTTATTTTTAAAATAGAAATATTGTACAGCAGAATTTCAGAACTTATTCATCCTGTGTAACTGAGTCTTTTCTCGATTTTTTATTCGCTCCCCAAGCCCCCCTGGTTCTGTGCACAGGCCCCCGTAACCACCTCATCAATCCTTTGTTTTGAAGTGTGTTTGTGGCTCTCTGACCTGGAACACTTTTTGTCCTTGGGTGTGTTTGGCCACTTGCCCTCCATGTACCTGCTGCCCATTCCAACTCAAAGAGCCAGGACGTCTATGGGAAGACGAAAGTGTGGGAAGGTCAGAGGGTGAGGGTGAGGATGAGGGTGGACCAATGGGTTCCTCACAGTTCTCAAGGCCCTTAGATTCTGGGACAAGGTGCTTGAAGGTCACCAACAAGTTTATGGGTGCCGTCGAAGTCCTCAGATTCCAGAAGAAACGTTATTTGGTTCGTGCTGTAGAAAGATCGTCGTGGGAAGGATGGCTTTGAAGGGTCAAGTCTGATGGCAGAAAAAACAAGGAACAGGCTGTCGTAAGGACCTAGGCGAGCTGTACTGGAGCTTAACTAAAGCTGCAGTATTAGGAACAGAGAGAAGAGAGACGGCATTTAAGTTTATTTGGGCAGAAGCGGGGACCCTAGTGACTAATCGCTATCAAAGGACGCTTTCCATTTGTTTGATGCATTCAGGGTTTATTTCTTTCGGTTCTTTCATTCTTGGTGAACAACGTAAGATTTGGGTTCTAAGTCTCTAGCCTCACGGAGTCAGCGCACACTTTGATTCCGTTTGGTAAACTGTGTAACTGAAGAGGTAGAGACGCTGTGTCCCTATCACATACTTGGCGTCCGTGGGGATAACCCCATCTCCAGGTGATGGCAGCTGGGAGACGGGCTGGTGTTCAGAACAACAGAGAACCTGCTTTCTCTTTCATGGAGCTCTTCCTATGAGTAAATGCAAGATGAGAATTCTTCATCGAGAAGCATGAAACCTGGCAGAGATGTCCCAGGCCTTTCTCGTCTGTTCTGCTCTCGCTCAGCCGAGCAGGTCTTTGTCTTTGCTTGCCGGCCCCCAGCTGGTAGAGGCAGGAGGCTCCATTCATATGTGAGGAATAGATTCTTTTCTGAAGGGTGAACCTGGCCGTGAACCCAGATTCGTACTGCTTAGTTCCATGCCTCTGCTTCTTTGTTCTGTTTTAGCTATATTTAAAAAAATAAGTTCGTGGCTCTGTTCAGAAGAGTTTGGTGCAAGTTTCCTAGGAAGCGTTTTCATCGGGGAGTGGGGTGTAGTTTTTAAAATCAAATACCATGCTCTTGTGGTCGTCCTGACGTAATTTTTGTTATGTTGTTAACGGTGGAAGAACGAAGTCAGCTAAAATTTTTCTGACGGCAACATGAAAACAATTCTTTATAGACAGGTTTGTAAAGAAGCACTTATTTTAAAAGATGGTTTTTAGTTGTATGATAAGGCACATTGCTGAAAACAAAGCTGAAAAAAATCCCGTGGGCCCCGAGCCAGCTTCCAGAGCGGGAACCTATTGGGTTTTACCCAAACCCACTGACAACGCACTGCAGGTGGACGCCACATGGGAGGAAGGAAAAATGTGACTGTGAGGGCCATGTCGACAAGTCCGTATTCGTACTCTGTTCTTCTTAAAGTCGATCTGTGCATCTGGTACATATTTATGCGTGTATTTTTACCGCGGAAGCTTAGCATTTTTTAAGTAGGTCACGAAGACCTCTGCCCCCAAACTCCCAGTTGGGGAGAAGTGACAGGGTGCTGTGTCTGGGCTGGCAAACAGCGGTGGCCTTGTATGCCACAGAGGCCTTATTAGAATATCTGGGATCGCTCGAGGATCCCCACCTCTGAGAATAGGATTATTAGGGCCTATACCTCAAAAAGGTTAAGGCACATCCCACTTCCCGGAAACTGGAAAAGCCAAGGACAATTTCACTGATTCAGATTCCATTTGGGACAGGAGTTGAAAACCACACGGTTAGCCTCGAGCCCGTAGTCCTCTGTCACTACCGCCTGCAACAAGCCAAGAACAGCTCGGTGATGGGGGATCCAGAGACGCACGCCCCGGATAACCACCGTCTGCAGTGTACGATAAACTCTGCTCAAGGGCGCGTTCTAGGGGTGGTCTCAGCCTGTTTAAGTCACTTATCAACAAGTGCATCCTATTGGTAACTTCTCAAAGCATGATTCGCATAGATACCCGTCCATGTCTTCGTCTTCGTGATGGCAAAGGAGAGCGACTCCATTTCTTATATTTCCCTAGCAGAAGGTGTATGGTTTGGAGTCTTAGGTCAGGAGGTGTGGCTTGGGGGTAGAGAGTGCGACCCCGAGAAAGAGGGGTTCCCGGTGGTTCTTCATCTCACACTTGACCACTGATTTCGAGGGACAGCGGATCGGATCGTTTCAAGCAGTGTCAAGGTTCTCTTCCTCCTGCTGTGCCCTGTCGCCATCCTACTGTCATCAGTCACACTGATGGGGGTCTGCACAAGTCACATGCCTTTTTTCTTAGTTTTTTGTTTTTTTGTTTGTTTGTGTTTTGTTTGTTTGTTTGTTTGTTTTGCTTTCCATGATGAGCTTTCTAAAGGTGTAGTTGTTCATTCTTTATGCCATTTGTTACTCGGTGCTGCCATTTTGTACCTGTTAACCTTGGACAATTTATTAACTTCCTCGTGCCTCAGTTTCCCCACCTGAAACATGGGGAAAATAAATGCTCATCATCTTGCTTTGAGGGTTACATGAGCAAATATTGGTGAGGGTCCCAGAATAGCCCCTGACACGTAGTATGTGTTAGCTCTCACTTGCCCTTCTCATACTGAACTGAATGAACATCTGTGCTGGAAATTTGTGTCAACGAATTTGTCATAGCTCTTCTATAATTTCACCAATGTTTTAGTTTTTTTTTTACTACCTTGGAACAGCCAACCACCAAAGCAGATAAAATCTCAAGGTATTGATTAATAGGCTTTTATTAGTCATCTGTTATCTGTGTTGCAGAATCGCGAGATACCTCAGGCTATTGCTAGATAAAATTTATATCTTTGTACTCAACGGTCCCAGCTGCATCTGTTCGTGGCGCCGAGCCTCTGGTTTCTGGAGCTTGAAAGCTGTCTGGTTGACGTGCCGAGCGATTTGTCCCGTCCTGCCTCATGAAGCGTGAGCCTCACCCACACCCGAGGGCCTGTGGGTGCCCTGTGAGCCACAACCACACCATGGGTGAGGCTGGGGGCGGGGAGTGTGCACCTGATATTGTCACCCCCGGGGCCACGAGCAAGCACCTCCAAAAGAGTCAGCTAGTCCCTGAGCTGCCACTAGGGGGCGCAGTAGGGACATAGCTGTGACCGGCGTGCAAGATGGGTGGGTGACAGCTGCTTTGTTCATCTAAGGCTGGATTTGGAAGCTCTTTGAGGAGGCGAGGGAACTGCTGAAGAATAGGAATGACTGGGGAAATTAGAGTGGAAAATTCTTGGAGGGAAATCGTGCTGGTGATAGCTACCATTTGTTGAGTTATCGAGAGGCAGGTATGACTTAAGGGCATTTAAGGCCTTGGCTCTTCACTGTCACCCAGTGAAGAGCTTCGCTGTGGTCAGAGGACAGATGAGGAAGTGGGGGTGTGGGGGGACTTGCTCAGGGTCACTCAGCCTTTAGGGGAGGAGCTGGTGTTTGATCCAAAGACCTCTTCGTTTGCATCCTTAGCTCTCCACCCTGGTAGCCCAGTGAGGAAGGACCAGGTTATATCCGAGAGAGAGCAGCCAGTGACAGCCGCCGGGTGCCAGGGAGGGTGGCAGAGTCAGACAGCTGTGACAGGTGCCTCAGCCCTCCTCCTGCTGGTGATCTGAGCCAAAGGTGTATGCCCCGACCTCTCATGCTGACTCTGTGGTCACAGAATGGGTTTCTGCGGAACCTCTCTCCAGAAAGGGAGTCTGTGCCAGAAGAAAGGAGTTCAAGCAAGAACCTAAGAGGAAGTGACTCTCTGATTTTCTTGTCACTGCCTTCCCGCCGGTTCTGACACCTCGGGGAGTGCCTATGTCAACGCTGAGCTTGGTACCGCACGCCTCTGCCCGAAGGCAGCGTCACGGGGTCAGGATCTCAGAGGCGCCCCTCGCGGGGCTGAGCATCCTCCGGCTGGGAGCAGCACCTGAGTCCCACAGGGCTCCTGCCCAAGTCTCTGCATCGGGCAGAGGCAAGACTCTCTGGGCTCGGTCTCCAGTGCAGAGAGCAGTGTGGCATTGCACAGGTTTGTTATCTCCTTTCGGGCAAGGTTTCATCCAGACAGTTTTCCTTTTGGACTGAAACCATCAGACTACCTGCGACCTCTCTCATGCTCCTGCAGCCCCGCCACCCTGTTTGGCAATAGCATACTGTACGTGACGACAGCCTGAAGTGTAAGCAGAGCCCTACAAGGGACACGGACAGCCACTTTTCAAAGCTAACATGATTTTTTTTAATCAGATGGCAATGATTGAAAAAGTTAGTAACATCCGATGCTAATGGAAGCGTGAGATGGGAGCTCATGTATTGACAGCGAGGTCACAGTAGGAAAAACTTGAGGAAGGTCGTTATTTGTATTTATTAAAATTAAAAATACTCAATCCCTGTGGTTAGTTATTCCACATCTAGAAATTACCCTGTCTTTTTTCTTTCCTTATTCCCGATCTTAACGGAAATACTTCTAACATTTTACCATTAAATATAACTTTTGCTGGTTTTCTTGCTTTTCTTTTTTTCTATTAGGTACTCATCATCTCTTTAAGGAAATAGCCTTCCATTCTTAGTTTTCATTATAAATCAAATTCAAATTTTATTGAACTATTGAGATAGTCAAACTTTTTTGCTCTTAACTCTATTAAAGTAATGACTTTTTTTGATGGAATTGCTAATGATAAATTTTTCCAGCACTTCTGGGGTAAACTGAACTTGCTATAACATATCATTTTTATTAAATTTGGGTTGCTAATACTTGGTTTAGCATTTTACATCAGTATTTAGACATGAGATTAGCCTGTAATATTCCTTCTTTAGATGTCCTTAAGTTTTTGAATCGAGTGTAACAGTCTCATAAAATAAGTTGAAGACGTTTGTTTTTTAATTTGTCTGAAAGAGTTTGTATAATATTGTAATTATCTGTTTCTTGACTGTTTTCGTAGAGCTTACTTGTCAAGCTAACCAATCTCAGTTTTATTTTCCCTCGTGGTAAATTTTTACTTCTTCTTTTATTTTTTATTTTCATTTTTTGCTCAACCTATTAATGTTATAGGACTATTTGAACTGTCTCTTTAAAAATAGGATGACTTTGGTAAAGGATAATTTTCTACTATTCTACTATTTTATTATTTTCTACTATTCTATTTTGTTTAAGTAACAAGCACTTTCTTAGCATTCTCTTTAATGATTTCTGTTGTATCGTATAATGTTGTCTAACTTTCATTCTCAAGGTTGTTTATTTATGGTTCTCTCTCTTCTCTCTCATCTTATCTTACTTAGTCTTATCAAAGGATTGTACATTTCAGGGCTTCCCCTAACATTTGTGGGGCCCACTGTGAAAGTACAAATGGAGTCCATATATAGCACATCTAAATATTTAAAAATTATAAGCTAAACTAATAAAATGTTAAGAAAAATATGATCTATCCTCCTACTTTGACAAATGTACTTTTATAATGACTGGGAAGCTACATTTGAATTGAGAATTCTTGGAATAGTAACGTTCCGTATACTCTATTGAAAACTGTCTATAAACTAAAGGCCATAAATAAGATGTGTTTAAATTTATGGTACATCCATACTATAGAAATTTATTAATCTGTTTTTAAAAGACGAGGCAAATCTATGAACACTGACCTGGAGATATATTCATGGTAATATATTAAATGAAATATGTAAAAGCAAAATCCCATTTTTATAAACATAGGTTAAAAAATGGGGGGAATTATCACACTATTAATATTATACTATTAACATTAGTTTCCTCTAGGATGTAGATTTTAAAGAATGAAAGGGGACTTCTATTTTTTCCTTTTTTTAAGTCAAAGAATTCTGAATGATGGATGTAGGAAAAAACATTTGTTAAGTGATTTTTTGCAATGAGCACGTATTCCTAAAATCATCATAAGGAAACCCAAGATTTTATCCACAAATTTACATATATATACACATATGTTCATATTATGTGATTGCATATCATATATGTATAACATATATTACATATGAACAATATGAGCGTATTATTTTAAGTAAGCCCCTGAACTCCATTAGAAGACACAAGACATATAGATAAATTTAGAGAGCTGATAGCAAGAGAAGGGAGATGGTGTGAGTCACTGAAACTCTTGTATGGTGACAAAGTGTGTCTCGCTTCACGTATCTTCCTTTTATGTCCAAGGAAACACAACTTTCCAATTTAGACGAAAAGAAGGGATGTTTTAGCTTGATTACGTTACAAGAATATCCTAGAAGGCGTCACCTCTGGAGAGGCAGGGCCGTGCAGTATCGAAAGAAAATTTTAACAAGATAGCCTCCTTGAGACAAAAGAATGAAAAAGAGGAGGGCAGCCTAAGGTACTCACTGAAAAATGCCCACCCGTCAAAGATACAATCTCTAGTCCAAACTGGCAGAAAAATAGCAACATCTATTGTCCATTATTTTTTCTTTCCTTTTTGTTTTACAATATTTAATTCTGTTTCAAATTTTCAAAACAGTCTTCGAGCACGTGCTAGGTAGGAGGCCAGACCAGTCGCTCTGTGTCCACATGGAGACAAACATGTGACCCTGACAGCAGGGAGGTCCCTCGAGAGGGGTCACGGAAAACAAGCAGGGACCATACAGTGAGCTGAGCGCTGGGAGAGATCTGGGTCCAGCCCCGGGAAGCTCTGCTGGAGGCCAGGGGTCCCGAACCCCCCGGGGCCACGGCCTGCGGGCCGCTCAGCTGGAGGTGAGCGGTGTGCCAGCCAGCGAAACTCCACCTGTGTAGGCGCTGGCATCACCACCTCAGTGACTCTGCCTCAGATCGTCAGGTGTTAGATTCTCACAGGAGCACCGGTCCCTGGTGCCATAGGGTTTGGGGACAGTTGTGGTGGGTCCCCTGCCAGGACTCGGGCGGGGCTGGCTCCCTGCCAGTGGCACCTGCTAGCGCCAGGCGGGTGCTGCTTTCTGGAGCTGAAAAGAGAGTGGGAGCCTGGACCAGACCCGTGGGACCATCGGCATTTATAAAGTAGACGGGGAAGCGCCCGGAAAGGAAGAGAGAAGGTGCTTCTTGAGAAGGAGAAGGGAAATGAACGTTCCCAGGATGGAAGGAGACGCAGTAGCCAAACACCGCCTGGAACGGGAACTCGTCCTTGGATCTGTCTCCTCGGAGCCTGGCAGGAACAGTTCTGATTTGGGGGGAACAAGCCAGGTTCTCCTGGGTGGGGCGCGGTGGGGAGAGGGTGTACTGCTCTGCCAGGTGGTGGCCCCTGTGGCTGCGCAGTGTCGGGGTGCGCGCCCCAAGGCTTCCCAGTGGAAAGGGGACTCGGGCGACCTCGGGAGGGGATGTGGTCAGGGCTCCTGCTGAGGGCCACACCCCGGTTTACGGTTCCGAGGGGTCACACAGACACGCGACCATAAACAATACTGTAGACTCTCAGGAGGCACAGTGACCGCCAGTGTGAGGGGCGCCGTTCTTCAGGGGGTGGCTCTGTGCACTTCATCACCCCCCTGGGAGGAGAATGCGGCAAAGGAATGTAGTTTGGAAATCCAGACTTCCAGACATCTGGGATGATTGCACAGGTCACAGAAGGGGCCCCGAGATCTCTTCTCAGAGGCTCAGAAACCTCCTGTTGGTAGATTTGGACCAAGGCCTTGCAGAATGAGCAGGGGCGGTTTGGGGTCCCCCCTCCCTGAGTGACAGTGGCTGGCGGGGGCCTCCTGTGGCTCCGGGGCTGGCGGGTCGGGTCACAGTCCTCCTTGCAGCTGCACCTGCCGCCCTTGCCAGGCCGTGAGGTGACACCTGGCTGTGAGTCCCCGAGAGCCCTCGTCCGCATCTCCAACCCCGAGGCTGCTCGCAGTGTTTCCTGCGGGCTTCATGCTGCAGTGAACCTGAAAAATCCATCTGGCCTGGGCTCAGGCTGGGATTCCGGAATGGGAGATAAGTTGGACAAAAGCAGGAGCAAAGTGGACATGTGAAAATCTCCGAGTACTCGTGAAGTCTGGAAGCCTAAAACCCTCTTTATTATTATTGTTGTTATTAATTATTATTATTATTATTTTCCTTTTCTCTCACATGGAAAGGAATAGATGAACAGCTCATTGTGGGTGGTTTGTGTGGTTTACATAGTACTAGTCATCTTGTAGCACGGCGGGACCTAGATGACTCCCAACACCCGTCCCATACATACACACACACACACACACACACATATATATTTTTTGGTGGGAAACGAATATAAACCAACCACACTACCTTCATTCAAAATCCTTTGATCAGTCTCTTAAAACTTATCTTTGGGTAGGAAACGTTTTGTTACTCTTTTAAAGGAATGATTTCATGAAATGTCATCGCAATGACATTTGTATCGTATTTTCAAGCTTTCATCGATATTATAACGACCGTATCGCTAAAGATCTGTGTGCAGAAGTGTTCGCACAGATATTATTAAAGTCAAACAGGAAATAAGAAATTTTTGCTTCACGTATGTGTTAGTATTATAATGGTACCCAGGTTTAAAATCGTGATAAGCTTAGAAAATACATTGGTTTTACTTTTACCTCATATAAAGTGTTATTGAATGAGTAATAAACAAGATGAGTAGCTATTTCCACGACTGGTTGTGTTTCTGTGTTTATCCTGGTATATGTTTTCTATCTCTGTTTTTCAATTAATCGTATGCTTAAATTAGTCACCTTAGAATCTAAACCAGCAACAAGGCACTTGTTATGGCCAAAGTGAAGTTATATCAGCTGCTGCTGATAGAATAATTAGCTACTATTCTAGATTCATTAATTTATGGTATATTCACTTAACTCATTCATTTTCTCGTTTACTTATGAATTTGGCTGCCTTGTACCAGAAGTCATGCTTAGCCCTGGGGATGAATAACACATGTCTCAGGCATTCCAGAGGTTTGCAATCTGTTGCAGGGACACGGGCATATGAAAAAATGAGAGCAATTATATAGTTAGAACCCTGAGTTGCCTGGGACAGAGACCCAAAGTAAATTGCGTTAAGATAAATGAGGAATTTATTGGCCTACAGGATCCGGTGAAGTTCTGAACAAAGCATAGAAAGACAGAGATGCAACCAAGCCTTGGGGACAACTAGCCACAGTACTTTCTCCTGGGACTTAATTTCCTCTGTGTTTTTCTTCAGAGTGACAGCTTCATTGCCACTCACCCTGCAACTCTTAACTATCAAGTCGATGAATTCCACAAAGGAGAGGGATCAACTAACTTTTGAAGCTTCAGTTTCAAAAACTTCTTGAGAGGTCCTCTGGCCATCTGGGCTTAAATCAAGGATCCAAGTCTAGGTCAGCAAGCGTGGCCATTGGGAGCGTGTCATGTAATAATTTGACTGCTCTAGGAATATCTACATGGATAGAGATGGGTAGGATGATGCTGGAAGAAGAGTTCAGACTGCCAAATAACACCCATCCTTGTTTTATAGATGTCGTGACAGAAATCGGAACAGCTATCACTGAGGGCATAAAATGTTTTCTTTTCTTCCTGCTTGGAATCAGTTGACTCTTATAAGGAAGAGGTGATATTTGAACTTTGGCTTTGAATCATACATAGTTATTCTTCAACTAGATTATGGAGTTGAGGTTAGAAGAATGGGACGAGGGTGTAGGACTCATGGAAAAGAGAGTCTGATGAGGCAGATTGGGGCCAGACCAGTGAAGATCTTAAATTTTATGTTCTGCCCTATAGACATATGCTAAGAGATAGTTTTTGAAAAAGACATCTAAAATTTTCTTTAAAATATTTTCCAGCTAAGAAAAAAAATATATATATATGTATATATATATATATATATATACATATATATATATATATATATATATCGTTTTTCTTCTCAATAAGACTATAAAAGATATCATTCTCTTAAAAATCTGGCATCATGAAAGAAGGTTTATACCTGTGTATTGAAAAGAAGGGTTCATGAACTTTTATAGATTTTGTAGACTACATTTGCGCAGACACTTTGTAATGTGACATGTACTAGTAAGGATGTAGGAATGTGGACTTGATCATAGCATCTGACCTTGGGAGGAGAGAGAAAGGAGGACTCAAAGGATAGATGAGCAATTTGGGAAAGTGAGAAAGATGAATCTTGACCAAGGAGGATTGGAAAAGATGGGCTGGAGATAAAGATGCCATTTTAAATGGGAATGGAACCCACTTCCAGGAAGTGGTTCTAGGAATGGAAAAAATGGTTCCCCGTGGAGGTAGAAATTTTGAGTGGTGACAACGAGGCTCGGGGACATTTCTAAGCATATAAATCAATTTCAGAATTATATTATTTGAACCAATTGAACTTGAGAACTGGAATTGACAGTCATTGATTTAAATGATACATTCTTATGAAGCATTTTCACTTGGGTTTGCAAATATTAATAATTGCCCAATTAATCATGAAGACAGGGGCCTCGTCTTCTATGTCTTTCAAAGTGGCTGCCTCCAGGTTGAACAGATAAAAAAATTGACTTATTGGTTGATTTCTAGTCATCTGACAGGTATATCTTACAGGATATAGTAGATAAGTACATAGATAGGATACATTTAAATTAATTTGTCAACTAGAAAACAAAATCTAAGTGAGCAGGGTTTTCTCTGAATGGTGGACGGCTCCCTCATCCTTACAGTCAGCGCACTGTGAACCTGGACCAATCGGATAGTGTGTGACTCAATATTTGTTTTTGGTTTGGGGAAGATTTGCTTAAAATGGAGCAGATTTCAGAATGACAAAACAAGTTCCCTGGCAAGTTTGGTTTCGAGCTTTTGTTTTGTTACACTTGATTATGTACTTTGGCTGCATACACCAAACATATGTTCCAATCCAATTTAGTCTCTGCTCAGAGTGATTCTCCTTATTTGTCCAAAAGTTTCAGAACTATTTTTTTCTTTCTTTCTTACACTTACTCTGAGCATTCAGCCCCATGTATTTCGGGGACAAAGGGCACCCCAGGGATTTGCGCTTGACTCACGATTTTTATTTTAGTCATTTTTTAATGGTGGCAAGTTGGACACCAGATGTTTCAAAGGATAAAGTGTCCAATTCGTACGGAACCACGTGCCAGGTCGATTTGTTTCCTGACACAGGTGACAGAAAAGTCACTCAGACTCCCAGATGCCACAGTTTAAGCAAAATGCTTCCTGTTCCCCGTCTGTTTTCCCAATAATCTCATGTTTTTAATGGGAAAGTCTTTATTGTATTCTCTGCTTTGCCTAAGAGAAATTGCTTGTAGGATCTCGGGTTGTATATGGATCGAAATGGAGAAACGCCCAGCCTTCCATCCTGGTGTAGGTAAATCCCTAGTTCCCCCTCATCCCCATGTCTGTCCTCCCCGTGTGCCTCCTCTGTCACTCACACAGAGCTCTTCAATGCTGACGCTCACGTAGGGGTTATTCCTCACACCAGCCAGCCGCGCTCTGTGACACCGGCTGGACCCTATAATGTAACTCAATTCTATCTACCTGAAGATGGTGCCAGACCCTACAGGGTAAGGGCTCAGTCCCACGGGATTGCTCCTGCCTCCCTGCCCCTCTTCGCAAGCCCAGGTTGTCACCTGTGCATCTGACCAGCCAGCTGAATTGGAGGTTCCCATAACTCCCACCTTGGGCTTGGTTGATTTGCTAGAGTGGCTCACGGAACTCAGGGCAACACTCACTTGCAGAGGTTGGTCCATGCAGAGGTGTGATTAAGGACACAGTTGAACGATCAGATGAAGAGCTGCGTGGGGCCAGGTGTGGGAGCGTCTGGCCTGGTGGAATCGGGCTGTGTCGCCCTGTTCTGGTGTGGACGTGTTCACCTACCTGGAAGTTCTCTAAACTCCATGCTTTTGGGATTTTATGGTGATGTCACCATGTAGACATGATCAATCACTAATAATCATCCAATTTTCAGCCTTCCTTTCTCAAGAGTGTGGAGGGTGGGGCTGAACATTCCAAGCTTCTCATCATGGCTTGGTCTTTCCAGGGACTCAGGTCTCATCCAAGAGCCACCCCAGAGCCACCAAGAGTCACCTCATAGAACAAAAGACACTCCTATCACCAAGGAAATTACAAGGGTTTCAGGAAATAGGGTGAAAGACCAATATTAGAACAGAAGATGCTCCTAGTGTCTGATCTCTTAGGAAGTTACAAGAATTTTAGGAGCTCTGTGCCAGGAACTGGAGACAGATATCTATCTATATCTATATCTATATCTATATCTATATCTATATCTATATCTATATCTATATCTATATCTATATCTATATCTATATCTATATCTATATCTATATCTATATCTATATCTATATCTATATCTATATCTATATCCATATCTATATCATCTATATCTATATCTATATCTATATCTATATCTATATCTATCTATATCTATATCTATATCTATATCTATATCCATATCCATATCCATATCCATATCTATATATCTATATTTATATCCATATCCATATCCATATCTATATATCTATATCTATATCTATCTATCTATATCTATATCTCTCTCCATCTATATCTATATCTCTCTCCATCTCCATCTCCATCTCCATCATCTCCATCATCTTCATCATCTTCATCATCTCCATCATCTCCATCTCCATCTCCATCTCCATCTATATCTATATCTATATCTATATCTATATCTATATCTATATCTATATCTATATCTATATCTATATCTATATCTATATCTATATCTATCTATATCTATGTATCTATATAGATATTTTCCTGTTAATTCAAACTTATTTAATATAGTTCATGAATTGTACTGTATATTGAATTTGTAGAACTACAGAGTAGTTTTATCTAAAACTACTAAATCATACAATTTAGTCAACAAACCCAACTTTTTTTTGCATGAATTTCTTCTGCATTTGCTCAATGGTTTTCTCAATACTCCTATCGGTGATGTGAATCACAGGATTCCCAGTTATTTGATAAATGTGGAGTATGAAGTTTAATATATTTAGACTTGACAAAAGCCATCCAACAAGTGACTCACACTGAGGCCCATCCAATACAAATATGCCATTTCCCCTAAATTCTGATTAAGAAGAAAGAATTATGTGTTTAATTTTTTTCAATTATTTTAGCAAAGAGTCATAATAATACACCAATCAAATATTAGACTTGGTCAGTGTCTAGAAATTATTCAGATGAGAAAGACAGACCTTGACTTAGAGGGTTGACCTGATAGGTCCCTGTTCATCTACCCAAGGACATCAGCCGGCCATATCCCAGAGAAGCACGGTGACAGCCCATCACACGAACATATAAACACAACCACCACCCTTTGTACATTGGGTATTGCCAAGGGCCAGACACTCTACAAGTGTTTTATTTAATTTTATTCTAGTTTAACAGAGAGAGGGAGAGAGAGGGGGAAGGCTAGCGCGGAGAGAATGAATGAATGCAATTAGAGGAGTAAATTCACTTTCTCAGCTTGGTGATGAAAGCGCTTTCAATCCAGGTCTTCCTGATTTCAAAACCCAATCTGTTCTCAACTATTCTGCCATTAAATAATGGTGCTATAGTGACTCAGCTGCCAAATGTGGAAGGTTTAAAGTATTATGCGACAAGATCAATTCTTGGTGGAATAGTCTAAACTGAGTGTGTGATTCTCCAGGGGCAGAGAGGGCCTTCATGTTGGGCGGAATCCCTTCACATGGAGTCTGTGGGAGACCTCGTACTTCACTGGGTGGCCCTCTCTACTCTACTTACCCTGAAGTCTGTCTTCAGGGTCTTTCTCATTCTCCTCCCCGTCATCAGCCCAGCTTCAGAAGGAGGATGGAAGAGATATGCAGACAAATAAAAATAAGAGCTCAGGAGGCTTTGCATTGACTTAGTTTACAAATAGTTATTGAGTAAATACATGTGCCGGACATTGTCCTTGACCTCGTGTGTGTGTGTGTGTGTGTGTGTGCGCGCGCGCGCGCGTGTGTGTGTAGGATGCACATACATAAAATAAGGAACGTTATTTGGCCATGAATAACTTTCACAGGACTAGCTCTTCACACGAATGAATACATTTGGGGAATACTGATGAATACTTCAACTTTTTTTTTTTAATTTCAATAAATTCCTATTAAGTTTGGAGGCTGAAAATTTGATCCCAGAAGATATTGGTGTTGATCTTCGATCCTTTAATTAATCAACGGCCTTGCAGTACTGAAATGGCTATTCTCAAAAACAGTGTTTTCAGAAGTCTCTAAAGCTTCATGTTATAACTGTTCGCTGAAAATTTTCCTGTAGATGGCTAAATATTCCAGGGTTTAGACTGGATAAGAAAAGAGAAATAGAATGTTGTGTGAGAACAAATGGACAAATTAAGGAGAGGAAAAAAATCTCTAGTTTTCTTCTGCTTGGAGATAAATGTCTTTCTTTCCATCCTTCTTTGCTTCTTTCCTTACTTCCTCCCTTCTTCCCTTCCTCCCTTCCTTCCTTCCTTCCTTCCTTTCTTCTTTCCTTCTTTCCTTCCTTCCTTCCTTCCTTCCTTCCTTCCTTCCTTCCTCCCTCCTTCCCTCCCTCCCTATCTCCCTCCCTCCCTCCTTCCCTCCCTCCCTTGCTTCTTTCTTTCTTTCCTTCCTTTCTTCTATTTTATAAAAGTATGAAGATATTTTTAAAAATAAAAACAAAAACAAACTCCATCTGGAAACATTTTGAGCTAAGACACTGTAAAAAATGTGTTGGATGATATATTGGGAGAAGAATTGGTTTAAAGCAACACTAGAACTCAAAATGAGACAGTTTATGTCTCTGTTTTATGTCCGGAGGAAAGAGGTCCAAAGCTTTAGCAGGCCTGTGCTCCACGAAGCCCTCAGGGCTCTAGCTGCCTCCCAGCTCGGTGTTTCACCACATATGACCTCTCTCTTAAGGTCACCCCCATGGTCCAAGAAGGCTGCTTCAGCTCCAGCCATCGCGTCTCTTTTCAGGTAGCAGGAAGGAGATAAGCCTCCTCTCTCTGTTTAAACATATTCATCATAAGTTGTGCATATCACTTCTATTTACACCTCTCAGGCCGGAATATAGACAAATGGCTGCACTTAAATGCAAAGAAGCCGAAAAAAAGAATCTGTATTTCAGGTGGCCAAATGCCCACATCGCCCAGAAATTCTACGATGGTAGAAAATGAAAGAATACACAGTGAAGATCGACTACAGCAGTTTCTGGCACAGACGACTCTCAACCTTCTCTCTGTCCCAAGTCCCACACGTCTGGAACTCAAATCCAGAACGAGCGTGACTTCATGCAACCTGTTTTTTTTTCCAACTCGCTTCTGAGATGCACAGACACCTCTCCATGTCGAGAGACACAAGGTAGGCAGAGACTGGCGTTGGAAAAAGAGGAATGCCCCATGAATTTGCAGATCGCTCTGGGTCTTACTAAAATTTCACGGGAACGATAGCCTCACCTCTGCATTACCCTTTCCCCTGAACAAGGTAAAAAAAGTTGCAAAACAATTCAGGTTTCTCCAGGCACCTGGTGTGCCCTGGCCTGACTCACTCCAGACCGAGAAAGAGTTGAAACCTGGGACCACACTCCTGCCTCCTGACCTCTGAAGGGCTTTCCTTTCTGGAGTTTTAATGGGTGTCCTCAGCCCAGGATTGGGGGGACTCTTGGCAAACCTGAGGCTCTCCCCTTCCAGAAGCTCACTGACCCAGCCTCTGTGAACGGGCCAGATTTGTCAGTGGGAAAAGAATTTTAAGAAACATCATGAAGTAAACTGTTTTGCCATGCGCTGAATAGTGACCCTTAGTAATGAAAGTTTCTTCCATCTGCAAACACAGCACGGAATCATCTTTCTAAATGATTAGGAAGGAGAGAGACAAGATACAGGAGGCCACTCAGCTCCTGGAGAAGGCAAACGTTCGTAAACTTAGGCATATCGGGAAAAAGTGAGTCAGAAGCCTTTAGTTTTTCTTCATTGGACACTGTGTTGTTATTATTATTTGTTAATCTTGTATGTGAATGAAACGGGGTTTGGGGGGCTGCAGTCTCAGGTCTGCCCGTGTAGGTGAGATTTATTCTTAGGCAGTTTTCAAGTTAAATATTTATTACTGCTAGAGAGTAACCTTGTTCTTTGATGATGATTATTTTTTTCTCAGTCTCTTTCCTCATTCACTTAAAAAAAAAAAAAAGATCCGAATGTTCCACTCACTGAGCGTGGGAGGACACAGCAGCAGGAGGGAGAGAATGACAGAAACTCAGAGGCCAGCGGGAACCTCTACCCACATTTTGGGGGGCTCACGCTGCTCAGAGGCTCTTGCATTGCATTTACCTTGAGAGTATCCACTGCCACGTGGAGTTCTGGTTATCAACCCGAAAGCAGCAATTTGCACTTTAATTGTCTGCTCTGATACATGGAACTATTTGGCTGGACCCGCTTAGTTCCCAGGAGCTGGTCAGTTTTCTGAAGTTT
>PVKZ01007622.1:0-21570 GCA_004027375.1 Macroglossus sobrinus | reverse complement strand
CTGACTATTTCTTGCTATTTTAGTATAAGATCAAAGTCCCTTCTTCAGAAATCCTTTTCTGTCCTCCTTACCTTTGTCATTCTCTATTACATTTCCCCATATTATTTTCTTAATAGCACTTAATTCTTGAGTGTAACAACTTCTCTAGAATGTAAGCTTTATGAGAACAGGAACATGTCTATTACTTTATCTGCTTTATCTCCAGTGCCTATTGCAGTTCTTTTCACATCGCTTATAACCAATAAATATTTGTTGAGTGAATGATTGAATGAATGACATGGATTAAACATATGCCATCTAAACTGTGATGAGCCAGGCAGAGTCTGGGACAAAGAATTTGAAAAGATGGCAGAGCGAGCTCAGGTATCACTGAAAAAGCAGTTTTGTTCAAACCCATAAAAACTGTGGGTGGAAAATTGGGTAGGAGAGACACGATAGTGAAGAGAGTGCTTCTAGCTGCCTTGGGTGTAAAAGTGTAGCATATATTCTATACCAATTCTTTTTTCTTAACAATAGAATCCCAAATTTATTTGGGATAGTAATGTTCCCAATAAAAGACCACATTCATAACCTCCTTTGAAGCTAGGTGTGTCTACATGACTAACTTCTGCACAATTTAGTGATCGGTAATTCCAAGAAAGCAGCTAAAAGGGTGGTGAATTTCTCAGACCAAGATATTTCTCACACCATCTCTTGTGGGCTTCAGTGGGTCCCACCCAAATTCATATATTGAAGCTCCAACCCCCAGTACCTCAGAATGTGACTGTGTTTGAAGATAAGGCCTTTAAAGAGGCGATTAAGTTAAAATGAAGCTGTAAGTGTGGGCTGTAATCCAATCTCATTGATTTCCTTATAAGAGGAGTTGAGGACACACGGAGAGATACCAGGGGCTCATATTCACAAAGAGATGACCAGGACAGAAAGAGCAACAGGATGGCCATCTGCAATCTAAGGAGAGAAGCCTCGGAAGAAGTAAACCTGCAGACAACTAGATCTTGGACTTCCAGCTTCCAGAACAGTGAGGAACAAAATTCTGTTGGTTAAGCCACTCAGTCTGTGGCATCTTGATATGGCAGTCCCAGCAAACTAATGCACCATGAGATAAGGTTTTTTGATTTTGGTAGTTCATTAGATTCAACTGAATAAACTTAAGAATACTGATGGCTGAACATACTCTTAAGAATTCTGATTCAATTGGATGAATCTGGGTATTGGAGGGGATTCTAATGGAGATCCACAATCGAAAACCATGTGTCTAAGAGAATAGATTTTTGAATTCTATTGAGCTGGCTGACAGTGAAGAATCTAGCATCACTTAGAAAGTGTTCCCTCCACCCCAATATCTCCCTCCTTCTGCTGTTTTTACCCCAGCACACACTTCTCCTTTTCTGTTCTATATAGATCCCCATGGATGGAGCCAGAGATTTCCCCACCTCTCATTGCTGTTCCAGACCCAAGTTCAATATTATATTGAGGCACGTTAAGTAGCTTCAGCCTCACTTCTGTCCTCCCAGCTAAGAAAAGTGAGTCTCAAGAAGCCTCAAATTCTCTTATTATGCCTGTAAGCCTGAGCCAAGACAGCTTTCTAGAGCTACCTTCTGTCCTATTAATCTAATTAGAAAATTGGTGAAAAAAAACCCATGAACAGACATTTTACTGATGTTAAATAAGCATCTGAAAAGACATTCAACATCTTTATCCATCATGGAAATGCAAATTAAAAGCACAAGGAAATGTTAAAAACACCTATCACAATGGTTAATAAATACTGACAACACCAAATGCAGTCAAAGCTATGGATAAAGTGTGTTACTCTTACATTGCTAATGGGTATGAAAATAGTATGGAACTCTGCAAAACAATTTGGAAATTTCTTTCAGAAATAAACATGTATATACGTAAATACAATGAATATTACTCAGCCATAGAAAAGATAATATACAGCCATTTGTGACAAGGATGGATCTTGAGATAATCATGCTAAGCAAAATAAGCCAGACAGAAAAATTGAGACCCATATTATTTCACTCATATGTGGGATATACAACTGAAAGCAACAAATGAACAAGTCAAACAAACAGAAACTTATGGACATGAACAACAGTTTAGAGGTTACCAAAGGAAAGGGGAGAGGGGAAGGTAAATAAGGGTAAAGCAAGTCAAATATATGGTAACAGAAGGGAATTTAACTTTGAGTGGTGAACACACAGTGAAATATACACATGATATATTATTGAACACTTGAAACCTATATAATTTTATTAACCAATGTCACTCTAATAAATTTAATAAAATAAAAAATAAAATCAAGAATAAACATGCAATTACCATATAACACAGCAATTGCAACACAGGTAATTTACACAGAGAAATGAAAATCTGTGTTCACGCAATCTGTACATGAATGTTCATAACAGTTTTATACATAATACTTTAAAAGTGAAAACAACCCAGATGTCCTTCCACAGATGAATGGTTAAATAAGCTGTAGCACATCCATACCATGTAATACTACTCAGCAATGAAAAGGAATAGGCTATCAATACACTTAATGTGGATAGCTCTCAGGAGAGTTATACTGAGTTAAGAAAATCCATTCCAAATGGTTGCACACTCTAGGATTCCATTTATATGACATTTTGAAATTACTAGAGTGTTTGAAAGAGGTTAGGGATGTGTGGCCAGGGAGATGTGTGTGTGGCTACAAAGGGTAACATGAGGGAAACTTGAGGTGATGAAAGTGTTTCTTGATTGTGGTGATAGTTACAGAATCTACATAACTGATAAAAGTGTGTGGAATTATATCTATCTATCTATCTACACACACACACACACATCACAGACTTAACACACAAATGGGTGTATATAGAACTGGTAAAATCTCAGTATGCTCTGTGGACTGTACCAAGATCCCTTTCCTGGTTTGATATTGCATTATAGTGATGCAAGGTGCTATCATTGGAAGAAGGTGAGTGGAGAGTATACGTGACCATCTTACAAAATTTTTGCAACTTTTGGCAAATCAATACTTATTTCTAAATAAAAAGTTAGAAAAACAGCACAGGGTTTGTGTGAAAAATAGGGTTAGGTACACAACACTCAAAAATTTTGTCAGTGACATATTAAAAATAAGATAAGAACATAAAAAAAGTTAGCATGGTTTTAAACTAGTTAAATGATTAAGAAATCTGTAAATACTACAATAAATACCGCACTATTTATTTTACTGAACTTATTTTATTTTACTTTGTTTTGCTTTGTTCTATTCTATTCTATTCTATTCTATTCTATTCTATTCTATTTTCATTATGGTGACATTGGTTAATGAAATTCAGTAAGTTTCAGGTGTACAATTTAACAGTAAGGCATATATATATATATATATATATATATATATATATATATATATATATATATATTGCATTGTGCGTTCACCTCCGATAATTAGATTTCTTTATGTAACCACATATTTGACGCCTTTTAGCTCATCAACCCCCACCCCCCATCTCCTCTACTCTCTGGTAATGACTAGTATATTGTCCGTTTCCATAAATTTCTGTTTGTTAATCCTGTTCATTTGTTTCTTTTAGGTTTATATACCACTTATAAGTAATATTATGTGATTTTCAATTTTTCTGTCTGGCTAATTTCGCTTAGCATGATTATCTCGAGGTCCATCCATGTTGTTGAAAATGGCAGTATTTCATCTCTTCTTATGGCTGAGTAATATTCCATTGTATATATGTACCACAGCTTCTTCATCCAGTCATCTATAATAAGACACTTTGGTTGCTTCCATGTCATGACCATCGTGAATAATGCTGCTATGAACATCAGTGTGCAAATATCCTTTAGAATATGAGTTTTCAACACATTGGAGTAAATACACAGTAGAGGGATTGCTGGATTATATGGTAGATGAATTCTTAGTTTTTGAGGAACCTCCATACTGTTTTCCATATGGCTGTACCAATTTGCAGTCCTACAGTGAAGACTTTATTCTAACCTATTGGGCCAATCCTGTACTGAACCCCACCCCAGCTAGTCCCAAGGGGCCAATAACTACAACCAGACCCCCTAGAGTGTATCTGTCCCCACCCCAATCCAGAAACTAGGACAAAGTTTTTCAACCTCACAGGCCTTTCTTTTAAATATGTTAAATACAGCCTATTCTTTTGCTACTTCTAGTAACCCTAATGTAACAGGTGATTGTTGGCTTTGTCTTAACCCAGCCCCCTCTTATTATATAGGACTTGGCACTTTGGCCGTTTTAGGAAATAATAATAATAATATTCAGAATGTCACTAGCCCCAATGCTATTGTTTGCCCATGGGGAATTTCCCCAAAGTTAACCCTCGATGGTTTACAAGGGCAGGGTACTTGCTTGCATACCCCTAGCTATGCTGTAAATAACTCACAATATTATAGAAATTGTAATAATATTGTTAAGGTTGAAGGGCACTCCAGCAATTACCTTGCAGCTCCAAATGGGACTTGGTTTGCCTGCAACACCAAGTTAATCCCTTGCATAAGTCTATACTATTGGAATAATAGAACGGAGTTTTCTGTGTTGGTACATGTGATGCCACAAGTATTTTTCTATTCTGGAGAAGGGGGACGGGAACATTTACAAGTAACCTGGGAAGGGACAAGAAGAAAGAGAGCCCCCATCCTAGTGCCACTCCTAGTGGGGCTCGGAGTCGCAGGGTCGGCAGCAGTAGGAACAGTCACCCTAGTAACTGGAAACTCCAACTTTAAGGCCTTAAGCCATCAGGTAAATGAAGATCTTCTTACCCAAGAAAAATCTATTAATCACTTAGAGAAGTCCTTAGACTCATTAGTTGAAGTTGTATTACAGAATAGAAAGGGCTTAGACTTGTCATTTCTAAAACAAGGTGGCTTATATGCAGCCTTAAGAGAAACTTGCTATTTTTATGTCAACCACTCTGGCATAATTAGAGATAGTCTAGCTTTAGTAAGACAAAGCGTTAAGGAGTGAGAAGAAAAACTACGACAAGGTCAGTCATGGTATGAAGGTTTATTTAAAGCGGCCCCTTGGTTAACAACCTTATTGTCATCTATCGCTGGACCTTTAATATTAGCTTTTCTAGGCCTGATATAAATTATACTAAGCAGAGAGTCCAGGCTGTTAAATTGATGGTATTATCTACTCAAGTAACGGGGTTCCTCAGTTACTTCCAGTTTATGAGGAATCAAAAATTTGGTATATGCCTGAAAACCAGTGGGGAATGTGACAGCCTGCTGAAATGTGATAAGGAAAGAGTTAATTTAAAAAACCTGAAAACTAGACAAAGAAAGTCTATACCTTAGTAATGTTTATCTAAAGCAAAAAGGCCTAGTTCCCAGGACCCTTAACTGCCTCCTGTTGATCATGAAATTTGTAACAATGTAACAATGAGCTTATAGCCTGCTAACTGCCAAGTTTTGCTTGTGTTGCTCTGCTCTCTTGCATGACATGAGAAACAATCAATTGTATATATGCTGGACATGATTCTTGTTCGGGGCTGCTCCTAGCAAGGACAGCTGCTGGCTAATAAACAGCCTTTGAGAACATACTTGGTTTGGTCTATTCAATATTGGCCACAACACTACCAACAGTGTATGAGGGTTCCTTTTTCTCCACATCCTCCCAACTTTGTTATTACTTGCCCTGTTGATTATAGCTATTCTAACAGGTATGAGATGGTATCTCATTGTGGTTTTGATTTACATTTCCCTAATAGTTAGTGATGTTGAGCATCTTTTCATATGTGTTAGCCATTTGTATGTCCTCTAGAGAGAAGTGTCTTTTAGGTCCTCTGTCCATTTTTTGATTGAATCATTTGTTTTTTTTTTATTTTTATTGAGTTATATGGGTTCTTTGTATATTTTGGATATTAGGCCCTTAACAGAGGCATGGCTTGCAAATACAATTTCCCATTTGGATGGTTGTCTCTTTACCTTGCTCACAGCTTCTTTTGCTATGCAGAAGTTTTTTAGCTTGATGTAGTCCCATTCATTTATTTCAGCTTTTACTTCCCTTGTCTTTGAGGTCGAATTCATAAAATCCTTCTTAAGTGCAAGGACCTTGAGTTTGTTCCTATGTTTTCTTCTATGCATTTTATTGCTTCAGCTCTCATATTCAGGTCCTTAATCCAATTTTAGTTAATCTTGATGTGTGGTGATAGACAACAGTCTCGTTTCACTCTTGCAGGTGGCTTTTCAGTTTTCCTAGAACCATTTATGAAAGAAGCCTTGCTTTCTTTACTGCATATTTTTTGGCATTTTTGTAAATATTACTTCCCCATATAAACATAGGTTTACTTCTGGAATCTTGATTCTATTCTACTGGTCCGTGTGTCTATTTTTATGCCAATAATATGCTGCTTTGATTATTGTTGCTTTGTAGTATCATTTGAAGTCGGGCAGAGTGATGCCTCCAGCCTTGTTCTTTTTTCTCAGGATAGCTTTGACAATTTGGGGTCTTTTGTGCTTCCATACAAATCTGATGATTTTTTCTTCTATTTCTTTAAAAAACGCTGATGGGATTTTGATGGGGATTGCATTAAATCTCTATAATGCTTTAGGTAGCATGACCATTTTAACTATGTTGATCCTTCCAATCTAAGAACATGGAATACCTTTCCATTTCTTTGTATCTTCTTCGATTTCTTTTAATAGGGTCTTGCAGTTTTCATTATATAGGTCCTTTGCATGTTTCATTAAATTTACTGCTAGGTGCTTTATTCTTTTTGTTTCAATTGCAAATGGAATTATTTTTCTCACTTCTTTTTCTGACACTTTATTATTAGAGTATAAGAATGCTATGAATTTTTTTAATGTTGATTTTGTACTCAGGAACTTTACTGTATTTGCTTCTTGTTTCTAGTAGTGTTCTTGTGGAGTCTTTAGGGTTTTCTATATAGAGAATCATGTTATCCTATTTGGATGCTTTTATATCTTTCTCTTGTCTGACTGCATTTTCTAGGACCTCCAATGTTATAGTGAATGACAGTGGCGCTAGTGGACAGCCTGGCCTTGTTCCTGATTGTAGTGGGAAGGTTTTTAGTTTTTCACAATTAAGTATAATATTGGCTTAGGGTTTGTCATATATGGCCTTTATTATTTTAAGATAGTTTCCTTCTATACCAATTTTATTAAGTGTTTTCATCATAAATGGATGCTGTATGTTGTCGAAGGCTTTTTATGCATGTATTGATATGATCATATAATTCTTATCTTTTAATATGATTACATTAATCGATTTGGTATGTTGAACCATCCCTGTGCCTTTGGGACAAAGCCCTCTTGATCGTGGTGTATAATCTTTTGAATATGTTGCTGCATTCGGTTTGCTAGTATCTTATTTACAATTTTTACATCTGTGTTCATGAGAGATATTGGTCTGTAGTTTTCTTTTATTGTGTTATCTTTACCAGGGTTTGGTATCAGAATAAAACTGGTTTCCTCAAATGAGTTGGGAAGTATTGCCTCCTCTTCGATTTTTTGGAAGAGTTTGAGGAGAATAGGTATTACATCTTCTCTGAATATTTGATAGAATTCACTGGCAAAGCTATCTGGTACTGGACTTTTACTTTTTGGTAGGTTTTTTATGGTTGCTTTAATTTCCATATTGCTGATCTGTCTATTTAGATTTTCCAGATCTTGATTCAGTCAATCTAGGAAGGTTGTACCTTTCTAAGTACTGGCCCATTTCTTCTAGGTTATTAAATTTGGAGTTATACACTTTTTTCATGGTATTTTTGTATGATCCTTTGTATTTCTGTGATATCAGTCATAATTTCCACTCTTTCATCTCTGATTTTGCTTATTCATGTCCTTTCTCTTTTTTCTTTAGTAAGTCTAGCCAAGGGCTTGCCAATTTTGTTAACCTTCTCAAAGAATTGGCTCTTTGTTACATTTAATTTTTTCTGTCTTTTTTTGTTTTTAATTTCATTTATTTATGCTCTAATTTGATTATTTCTTCCTTTCTGCTGACTTTAGGCTTTATTTGTTCTTCCTTTTCTAGTTTTATAAGAAGCAGTGTTAGGTTGTTTATTTGGCCTCATTCTTATTTTGGAGATAGGCCTGTAATAGTATGAACTTTCCTCTCATAACTGCTTTTGCCATGTCCCAAAAAATTTAATATGTTATGCTGCCATTATTATTCATTTCTGTGTATCTCTTGATTTCTCTTTTTATTTCTTCTCTAACCCAGTTATTCTTCAGTAGTATGTTGTTTAATCTCCATGTATTTGTGGTTCTTTCTGCTTACTTTTTGCAGTTGATCTCTAATTTCAAAGCATTATGCTCAGAGAATATGGTTGGTATGATTTCAACCTTATATTTGTTGAGGCTATCTCTGTGTGCCAGTATGTGGTCAATTCTTGATAATGTTCCATGTGCACTATAGAAGAATGTATAAGCAGCTGTTTTGGGATGGAAGGCTCTGTATATGTCAATTATATCTATTGGGTCTAAGGTGTCATTTAAAGATGTTATTTCCTTATTGATTTTCTGTTTGGATAATCCATATCCGAGAGTGAGGTATTTAGGTTCCTTACTATGATAGTATTTTGGTCTACTTCTCCTTTTAGTTCTGTTAGTTATTGCTTTACATATTTTGGGACTCCCATATTGAGCATAGATATTAATAAATGTTATGTCTTCTTGTTGCACGATCCCCTTTATCATTATGAAGTGTCCCTCTGTATTGTTCTTTATCTTTTTTATTTTGAAGTCTATTTCATCCGATATTAGTACCATGACTCCCACTTTTCTCTGAATGCCATTTGCTTGAAGTATCATTTTCCACCCTTTCACTTTGAGTCTATATTTGTCTTGGAGCTCATCTGTGTCTCCTGGAGGCAGCATATGATTGGGTTTTGTTTTTTGATCCATTGTGCAACTCTATGCCTTTTTATTGGTGAGTTCACTCCATTTACATTTAGGGTGATTATTGAAATATGAGGTCTTCTTATAGCCATTTTATCTTAGCTTTCTGGTAGTTTGGTGTTTCCATTGTTTCCTTGTCCTTGCATTTCTATTTTCTTTATTTTAATTGGCTTTTGTGGGTTTTGATTCTGGTTCTTCTTGTTTTATGTTATATACAACAGTTCTGAATCTTTGGTTTGTGGTTACTATTACAAATATGTAAAGGATAGTTATATGTATACAGCCGTCCATTTTCTTCTGCACGTGCCTTATCTCCATTCCCCTTTGTGAATTTGGATCTTTGAATTCTCCCTTTTTCAGTCATTGTTATCTCAGTTTTTTTTCTATGTATGCTGAACATTCATTACTATCTTGCTATAGCAATTCTCTTCTTATTATTTAAGCTTATAATGCCCTGTTCTTAGTAAGGGTTGCACTACTCTGCTTCTATTTGCCTGATAGTCACTTCACTCCTAATTATGTATTTTTGTTTTGTTTTGTTTTGTTATTTTGTTTTAGATGAGCTGACACCTTTCAGTATTTTCTGCAGTGCAGGCCTCATAGTGGAGAATTCCCTCAATTTTTGTACATCTGGAAAGGTCTTTATTTCTCCTTCGTATAATGAACAGCTTAGCTGGATACATTATTCTAGGCTGGTAGTTCCTTTCACTTAATAGTTTAAATATTTGTTTCCATTCTTTTCTGGGTTGTCATGTTTTTGCTGAGAAGTCTGAGGATAATCTAATGACTTTTCCTTTATTAATTATCATTTACGTCTCCCTGGCTGCCCGAGAATTTTATCTTAGTCATTGATTTTTGATAACTTTAATTCAATGTGTCTTAATGAAGGCCTTTTTGGGTTGAGATAATTGGGTGTTCTGTTGACTTCTTGAATTCCAAGCTCTAGGTCATTCTTTAGATTTGGGAAATTCTCACCAACTCTTTGTCTGAAAATGCTTTCAAATTTCTGTTCCTTTTCCTCGCCTTGGATAATGCCCATTATTATTAATGTTTCCTCTCTTGATGGTATCAGCTAGTTCTTGAACTTCTCTTTGATTATTTTTCATTCTTCAGTTTCTCTCTTCTTCCTTCTGATTTATTTCTAGATTTCTTTCTTCACTATCACTGTTCCTTTCCACCATTTGGTCAACTCTATTTCCCAAGCTAGCTATTTCATTCTTCATATCTTTTAGTGTGTTTTGCATGTCCAGAAGTTCTATTTGGTTCTCTTTAAGGGTTTCAATCTCCATGTCAAAAAAATCATCTTTCAATTTATGGAATAGTTCATATAAATTATTTTGGATCATCGAGTTTTTTCTGAAGTATCATCCTGAATTTTCTGTCATTTAAGTTGCATATTTCTTTGTAATCTTATTTTCTGGAGGTTTTTCTCTTTCTTTCTGAGTTGCTTTGTAACTTTTGTTGTTCATGGTGTTTAATGGATTAATCCTCTGCCTAGGCTTTAATTAAAATGTATTCTTCATTTTTTTCCCCCAGAAAAATGATTTATTATATAAAGGTTTCTCTTTAGCCTGTTGCAAAGATGGCATTTTTCTTTTGGTTTCCAGTAGGTGGAGTCAAAGTCTCTTGGATCCCTGTTTTACAAAAACCTTTAAAATGTCTTTTTTTTTCTTATAAATATTCAATCATGATCACTAACTTCAGTCTCAGTCCCAGTCCTTGTCAGTGTCAGTGACAGTTTTGGTAGTGTTTGCTCAGGTCTCCTAACACAATGTTCTTTTTCAACCTGCGACGGAAGTTTAAAGGATTTCTAAAGAAGGGAGCGCGGACATTATTTTTTGTGTTTGTGCCAAATATAGAGTTCCTAAATCCCTTATCTCTCCATTCAAAGCTCTCATACAAATAATCAACTTGATGTGTTGAACATGATCTTCCTTTTTTAAATTTCCAGGATATCCTGCCTAATGCAGACACTGCTTGCTCCTGACAAGTTCTCCAGAGACTCCCCCATCTCCTACACTCAGCTTGAGCCAAACTGAGACTATCCAGAGTGGAGCTGCTCCACTTTTTGCAGTAGTTCCACTTTTGCCTTTAGACAGTCTCTTCCATTCTCCCTACAGTCAGCCTGTCTCCTTTACATTGTTTTTCTGAATTTGCCCTCAGATAAACAAGAATGTAAGTCCTAGTAATAAAAAGGAAAGATTATAAACTGTCCTCAGCAAAGTACCTACCGTCTCTCCATGAGAACAATGTTATTCCACCTGACCTTCTTTCTTGCACATTCCATACATTTTTTTTCAGGATACTTACTGTGATCTTGAACCAGTTCCCCAAGGTCCCACCTTGTGTGTTCTCTCCCACTGCTCCCTCAAGTGGTTTTGTACCTCTCCAAACAGTAATCTGGATATGACCTTCACTGTGCAATTCCACTCTCCTCTTGTTGCATCTGACTGTATAGGGAGTTTTGTGGGTGGGAGAAGAGGGTGGTGGAGTAAAGAGAAGAAAGGCCATAAATGTTGAGAAGTCTTCTATGCACCCTCACCTCTCCAACACCAGGACTACACTTAGGACTGCTCAACCATGATTTCACTTCGAGCAGTCTTCAATTTTCCAGTGAGAGAAGAAAAAGACCATAGGGAGTGAAAGAATTGCATACTCTTAGGGACTGCTATATGCAAACCAGAATGCCTGGTTACTTACTGTCTTACTGGGGGCTCCACCTGGGCATCCCAAATCTCATTTCCATTATCATCCTGGAGGTGGTAAAGCTGAGGCTCATATCCACCATGTTCATAACAAGAACAGGGGTTCTGCTTGACAAAATTACCTCAGAAGGAACCCCAACCTTTCCTGTTTTCTTGAGGTGAGCTACCATGGTCATTGTTTTCTGAGAAGGGGAAAAATTACAAGTTTGAAGACACATCTGTGGCTCATTTTCCATTACCACGTCTTAGGCTAACACCAAGGTAGGGCAAGCAAAGTGCCAACCTCCCTTAGGGACCAATCACACAAATCCTAATTTGCATGTGTTGAATCATCCTTGGACCCCTGGAATGAAGCCCACTTGATTGTGATGTATAACCTTTTAAATATATTGTTGTATTCGATTTGCCAGCATTTTGTTTAGCATTTTTGCATCTGTATTCATCAGAAATATTGGTCTATAGTTTTCTTTTTTGTGTGTTATCTTTACCAGGTTTTAGTATCAGGTTATATCAGCCTTATAAAATGAGTCAGGAAGTATTGTCTCTTCTTCACTATTTTGGAAGAGTTTGAGAAGAACAGAATCATCTTGGAATGTTTGGTAGAATTCACTGGTGAAGCCATCTGGTCTTGGACTTTTACTTTTGGGAGGTTTTTGATGAGTGTTTCAATTTCCACACTGTTGATCAGTCTATTTAGATTTTCCAGTTCTTTGTGACTCAGTCTAGAAAGGTTGTATATTTCTGAGAACTTGTCCATTTCTTCTAGGGTATTACATTTTGTGGCATATAACCTTTTATAGTATTCTTGTATGATCCTTTGTATTTTAGTGGTATCTGTCATAACACCTCCTCTTTCATTTCTAATTTTGTTTGTGTCCTTTCTCTTTGTTAGTTGGTGAGTCTAGCTAGGTGTTTGTCAATTTTATTGCTCTTTTCAAAGAACCAACTCTTTGTCGTGTTAATTTTCTCTATTGTTATTTTGTTCTTAATTTCATTTAATTCTGCTCCAATTTTTATTATTTACTTCCTTCTGCTGACTTTCAGCATCATTTATTCTTCTTTTCCTAGGCTTTTTTTTGAGATGTAATATTAGGTTATTTATTTGAGATTTTTCTTGTTTTTTGAGATAAGCTTGTAATGACATGAAGTTTCCTCTTATGACCACATTTGCTTTGTCCTAAAAGTTTTGATGTACTGTATTTTCATTCTCGTTTGTTTCAATGTATCTCTTGGTCTCTCCTTTTATTTCTTCTTTGACCCAGTCATTCTATAGTAACATGTTGTTTAATCTCCACGTATTTGTGATTTTCCCCACTTTCTTTTTGCAGTTGATCTCCAGTTTCAAAGCATTATGGTAAGAGAATATGTTTGGTTGACATCAGTCTCCTTTAAATTTGTTGAAGCCAGGTTTGTGTCCCAACATATGATCTATCCTTGAGAATGTTTCATGTGCACTAGAGAAGTATGTATAGTCAGGTGTTTGTGGATGAAAACATCTGTAAATGTTGATTTTTTTCCCAATTGTTCTAACGTGTCATTTAAAGATGATATTTCCTCATTGATTTTGTGTTTAAATAATCTATCTATAGCTGTCAGTGGGATATATAGGTCCTGTGCTATAATTGTGTTTTTGTTGGTTTCTTCTTTTAGTTCTGTTAGTACTTGCTTCATATATTTTGGTGTTCCCTGATTGGGATCATATATATTGATGAGTATTATGTCTTCTTGATGTATGGTCCCCTTTATCATTATGAAGTTTCCATCTTTATCTCTCGTTACTTTTATCTTAAAGTCTATTTCTATGAATACCACGGGCTTGGAGCATCGCTTTCCACCCTTTCACTTTGAGTCTATATGTGTCTTTGCATCTGAGATGTGTCTCTTGAAGGCAACATATGGTTGGGTTTTGTTTTTTGGACTAATCTGCTACTCTGTGCCTTTTTATTGGTAAGTTCAGATCATTTATATTTAGAATGATTGTTGATATATGAGGTTTTCCTATAACCATTTTAGCTTTTATTTGTGGTAACTTGATGTCTCCACACTCTTTGCCCTTCTGTTTCTGTCTGTTATTTTACTTTGGTAATTTTTTTGTGATTTTTCCCCTCCATTCCCTCTTGTTTTATATGTGTCTCAGTTCTGATTTTTTTCCTGTGGAGGTTATCATTAAGTTTATGTAAAGGAAAGTTTCATATATACAGTGTGTCTCATCTCCATTTTCATTTGCAAATTCAGACCTTTACCTTCTTCCATTTTCTATTTTTGTTGTCTCACATTCTCTCTCTTTATGCCATAGGTTTCTTTCTAAGTTGCAGTAGCTGTTGTCTTCTTCTTTCCCCTGCCCCCCAGCTTTATTGAAGTTTAATAAACAATTAGTTGTTCATGTTTACATTGCACAGTTCAATGAGGTTTTCTTCAATTATAGTTGGCTTATAGTAATATATTCACTTCAGTTGTATAGCATAGTGATTAGAAAGCTATATAACTCATGAAGTGGCAACCCCACTAAATCAGGTATCCCTCTTCTCCCTTACATATTTTCTACACTTTATATTTTCATGACTATTTTGTATCTATCTATTTGTACTTCTTAAT
The DNA here is from genome assembly GCA_004027375.1 of Macroglossus sobrinus. NCBI lineage: Eukaryota > Metazoa > Chordata > Mammalia > Chiroptera > Pteropodidae > Macroglossus > Macroglossus sobrinus. The sequence goes on along the minus strand of PVKZ01007622.1, from coordinate 7,375 downwards.
TCTTTTGCCATTTTTCACCATCTCCCCACTCCTCCTACTGTCTAGTAGCTCTCAAAACATTCTCTGTATCTATGAGTTTGTTTCCATTTTTGTTATTGTTTATTTTGTTCTTTAGATTCCACATGTATGTGAAATTATGTGGTATTTGTCTTCCTCTATCGGACTTATTTCATTCGGTGCAATACTCTCTAGGTCCATCAAAGCAATATCTTTTTCCATCCCCTTCCTTTTAGTCTCTGTGTGTCTTTTAATATGAAGTGAGTCTCTTGTAGACAGCATATGTAAGGGTCTTGTTTGCTTACCCATTCAGCTTCCCTATCTTTTGATAGGAGCACTTAACTCTTTTCCATTTGAGGTACTTGTTGATAAATATGTAGATATTACTATTATTTGTTCATAATTTTGATACATGTTTTTTCTTCTTAAAGAAGTTCCTCCAACATTTCCTGTAATACTGCCTTGGTGTTGATGAATTCCTTTTCTTCTTTTTGTCAGGAAAGCTCTTTATCTGTCCTTTGACTCTAAATGATAGCTTTGTTGGATAAAGTATTCTTGGTTGTAGATCCTGGATTTTCAACACTTGGATTATTTTGTGTCAAACCATTCTGTCTTGCAAAGTTTTTTTTTTTTTTTTTGAGAAATCAGTTACCAGTCTTATGGGCTCATTTTTAGGTAAATAACTGCTTTTCTCTTGATCCTTTTAAGATTCTCTCTTTGTATTTAAACTTTGGTATTTTAATGATGATGTGTCTTGGTGTGGGCCTCTTTGGGTTCATTTTTTGGGGGACTCTCTAGGCTTCCTGGGATGGTATGTCTATTTCCCTCACCAGGTGAGGGAAGTTTTTCATCATTATTTTTTCAAATATATATTCAAATTCTTGTTCTCCCTCTTCAGGTACCCCTATTACACAGAAATTGTTACCCTAAATTTTGTTCCCTAGGCTCATTGAATTATTATTATATTCTTGATTACTTTTTTTTGACATTCTGATTGGCTATCTTTGGCTTCCCCATCCTCGATATCAATGTTTCAATCTTTTCCCTCCACTCCACTGATTCCCTCTAATATACTCTTTATCTCAGATAATGTAGTCTTCATTTCTGACTGGTTCTCTTTTATAATTTCCATTTCCATTTTTGTTTTTTCATCTCTTTGTTAAGGTTCTCACTGAGTTCATCTACACTTCCCTTAACTTCATTGAGCATCTTTATAACCAGTGTTTTAAAACCTGCATCTGTTAGATTGCTTGACTCCATTATTCCTGGATGTCTGTTCTGTTCTCTATATGGTTTCTGCTTCTTTGTCTTCACATTTGGGCTGCCTTTCTATGCCTGTTTCTATGTACTAAGCAAAGCTCCTAAGTCTCCTGGTCTTATTAGCATGGCTTTGTGTAGTAGGCGTCCAGTGGCACAGTCCTGAGAGGAGTTCAGCTGCAGGCCAAGTTAAGCCCCAGCATGTGCACCTCTAGGGCCACCTGCTAAAATTCAGCAAATAATTTATTGATATTGTGATTATAGTTGTCTCAAAGAGCCATGCCAGAAACTGAGGTCAGCTGACACCAGTGTGTCTTGGCGCTGCTCAGTGAGTGGCACAGGCCTCGCTGAGGACACAACTGAGTGTGGTTTCGTGGGGCCATGTGTTGGGGGAGGTGGAGTTTCAGAGAATCCTCTGGGCAGAGAGACTTATGTTATTCAGTTTGATGATGTCTCTGCTATGGTAGTTATGTGTCCACACAATGAGAGCGGGGAGGGCTCAACAGAGGAGCAATGGTTAATGCTGGCACTTCTGCCTGGAAGAAAGCTTCGCTTCCGGCTCTCACTCCAACAACTCAGTGGTTCCCTGTAAGTCCCTGGTGAACTCCAAGCAGCCAACCTGGCGCTGTTGCTCAGAGCGAGCAGGTCCGTCACTGAGAAAGTCCGGTTGTGGACTTGGCCCCTTTAAGAGGCACCTGAAGCTGTCAGCTGCAGCTGCCATAGCCTCTGTCCCACTCAGCTGATGGAGATCAGGCAGCCTCGTGTCTTCTTCCCCTCCTAACTTCAATTGTTGCAAGGTAATTTCTTATTTCTCTCCCTTGTTGTAGTGCTTCTGTTCACCTAGGTCCCCAGGTGACTTTTTACTCTGTGTTTTTGTCTCAGCTTTGATGTGGTCACAAGAAGGGATGAGCGAAGCTTCTATCATCTAGGCCATTTTGCCTGGTTCTTTCTGTCTTCTTCTCTTTTTAAAACATTTTTTTTCTTTGACCTTTAACCATTATGTAATATTTAAGCTTATAATCCTTGTTCTTAATAAGGGTTGCAACTTCCTCTTTCTGTCAGTCATCTTACCCATAGTTATGTAAATTTTTTGTCTTTTTGTTTCAGATAGAATAACCCCCTTTAGTATTTCCTGTAATGAAGGCTTTGTGGTGGAAAATTCCCGCTGCTTCTGAATATCTGAAAATGTCTTTAATTCTCCTTCATATCTAAAGGAGAACTTTGCTGGATATATTACTCTTGGCTGGTAATTTTTCTCTTTTAATAGTTTGAATTTTTTATTCTACTCCTTCCTGGCTAATAAAGTTTCTCTTTAAAAGTCCAATGATTATCTATCTAATGGCTTTTCCTTTAAAGGTTACCATTTCTTTTCCCTGGCTGCCTCGAGAATTCTTTCTTTGTCATTAATTTTTGACAGTTTTAATATAATATGTCTTGGAAAAGGCCTTTTGGGTTTGAGATAATTAGGTATTCTGTTTGCTGCTTCGATTCAAGGATCTAATTCTTTCCATTGGTTTGGGAAATGTTTGACAACTATTTGTGTTAATAGGCTCTCTGTTCCCTTCTCCCTATCTTCTCCTTCTGGTACACCCATTATTCTTATATTGCTCTTTCTGATGGTATCTAATAGTTCTTGTAGAGTTCTTTCATTTTTTTTTACTCTCAAGTCTCTCTTCTTCTATCTGCATCATTTCCAGATTTTTATCTTTGATATCACTAATTAATTCCTCCATCTGGTCAGCTCTTTTTCCTAACTTGCTACTTCATTCTTCTTCTCTTTTATTGAGTTTGAGTTCCTGAAATTCCATTTGGTTCTTTTTAAAATTGAATCTCTTTGGCAAAACATTCCTGTTGTTCATTGATTTTTTTTTTAGTTAATTAGCTGCCAATCAGAATTTTCTGCATCTCATTGAGTTTTTTCAGAACTGCAATCTTGAATTCTCTGTCATTGAAATCACATATTTCTGTACCTTTAAGTTTATTTTCTGGAGATTTTTTATTTTCTTTCTGAGCTGCCTTGTCACCTTGGTATTTGATGGATTCCCCCTAGGCATTTATGGGAATGTGCTCTGCTTAAAAAAAAAAAAAAACTATTAAGAGTGATGTCTCTTAGCAGGTTGATAAGAAGAGGTTTTTCTTTTGTCTTCGAGTAGGTGGTGCACAAGTCTCTTGCACTGCTCAGGCTTCCCAGATCTCTGGAAAAAAAGCCATTTATTCCCTAGTGATATGTGTGTTACCTCTGTGACCCAGTTGCCTCAGTCCCAGGGCTCTACCTCCATGGGAGGATTTGATGGGTGATGGAAACCCAAGCCTCTGAAGAGCCTCTGAAGTCTCAGCGCTGCCTCAACTGCCATATGCAGTGATGTGCTGCCCCAGTGCTTCCACTCAAATCAGTCTAGATGGGTGGGTTTAGAGTGGGTTTGGAGAGGCCACCACTGTGCTTGTGGCTGTTTTCCTTCCAGTAATGCTGGCTGCCAAGCTTCAGCTACCTGGACTCTATATCTCCACCCCTGTCAATGGGACCAGCTGTGGTGTGTATCTCCTCAGTTACTGGGGTACTCACTACTGTTTTCCCCAGAACCCGCTATTAACTCTGGGAGTGTGTGGGGGAAAAAGCTCTGGGTAGGTCAGGGGAGGCAGCCAGGCTCTGTGACTCAGCTTTCTACCTGGCAATGATAATTGCTAAAATATAGCTGTCACCCATCTGCATTCCATCTCTGTCTTGGTTTCTGACCTAATCCCTGGGTTCAGCCACATAGTGTATGCTTATCCCTCAGGCAGGAATGCTTGGGACTACAGAAAGTACACACCACCACATAATTTCTTTTACTCCCCGATTCCGGCGGGCTTCATGTGAGGCACTGGTCTCTGCTCTTGTCCCTTTCCTCCTCCTTTGTTTGCCCTATTCACCTACCTTCAGATACTCTGATTCCCAGATGTCTCAGATGTGTTTGTGTCTTAGGCTGGCTATTTTTTGTTGAATTGTAGCTGTTCGATTTGTTGTAATTTCAAGGGAAGAAATCAAGGGAACCCCTCATGGCACTATGCTGCTGATGTCATTGATCAAAATTTTTGTTAATGTCAAAGGTATATTCACAAGATTATTTCCTATTTGTTGTAATTAATTTGTGTCAATTTGTCTTAACATTTAATAATCTTATTAATCACTATTAATATAATTTTTGTATATTACTTTGAGTTTATATGAAGACAATTATACTTACAATTCTGTTTCTTTTTACTTTTATACAATTATTACTTTATGCATATATGTATATATGTATTTATTTTTGGCTTACTGCAATGCCAGGGAGACTCAGTAAGATGTTGAACAAAAGTGATTATTTGAGTAATTTTTTCCTGCTTCCGATATAAAAGGGAATTCTTTTAATGTTTCATTGTTATATATATATATATATATATATATATATATATATATATATATATATATATATAGTTCGGTGTATTTTTTTAAATATTTGTCTTCAATTTAAAGAAGTATCTTTCTAGATTTCAGTCAAGATGATGGGATAGGTAAATGCTATTTATCCTCCTCCCATGACCACATTAAAAATGCAACTCAATTATGAAACAGTCAACCTGGAGAACGAGCTGAAGATTAACTGAACAGTACTCCTATAACTGGGGATATAAATAAGAAAACACATTAAGACTGGTAGGAGGGGCGGAGACACAAAACGAGCCAATCCTACATCCATGTCTGGTTGTTGAGCATCAGGAAAGATATCTTGGCTGTGGAGGCCTCCGCTCCCCCAGAAGAGGTAGGGACTCTAACCCCACACTGGGCTTCCCCAGCCTATGGTTCCATGGCTGGGAAGAGGAGTCCTCACAAAATCTAGCTGTGAAAGTCAGTGGTGATTCTAGGTGTCTGGGTAAAATGGAAGACATCTGGAAAAGCAGACATTCCCTTAAAGGGCCTGCACACAGACACACTTGCTCACAAGCACTCACCTTGGGCTCCTGCAGAGGGACAGCAGCTCAGGAGGTGCCAAAGATGTACAGGGAAAGATTTAGTTCTGTGGCTTCAGGGCAAGGGCTGAAGAGACAGCCACCATTGTCCCTTTGTTGAGCCCTCTCCCAGTGCAGCCTGCAAGTGAGTGCCATCTTGCCTGTGTTGAACCCTTCCACACACAGCCAAATCTACATTGGCCTGGTGAGATCTACTCACTCCACCCCAGTGACTCCCTGAGATCTCGCTCTAGCCAACTCATAAATTGCCCAGGGGAAATTTTAGGTGGTCACTGGGCAACAAGACCCACCCCCCACGCTCTTAGCAGGAGTTTTCTTTGGCAGCAAACAAGAACCCTCTGCTCTCACACTTTAGGAGACACTTTCAGTGACAGGCAACCAACCCTGGACCTAGCTTCAGTATTTCTTAAACAAATCTCAGGGGTCTGCAGGTATGAGGCAGGCAGTAGCTGGCATCAGTGTGAGCTGAGACTTTTGCAAGTGGCCACAAGCTCAGTACTGGCAACAATCTGCATGCGTGCTAACCTGAGGGACACCATTTGCCCCACCCAGGTGACTCCCTGAGACCCCACCTCATCCAACTCTGGTACAGCTGAGGCTCATTCAGTTGCTGAGTCTTACAGTCAGCTTGGAGGCTGAGGATGCCCCTAAGCCCTTTACTGAGCTGTCCCAGGCCTGATCTGGTGGCAGTTGGCCTTGGTTTGCCACGTGGCCTCTACCACAGGCATCCAGGTCCATCTTAGGCAGCAACCAAACACAAATAGCTCCATATCTCCTACTAGGTTGTCTCAGTCTGGTCACAGGCAATAACTAACCTTGGCCTACAGAGAAGCCCCTACACAGGGGCTCCAAACCAACACATTTAGAGACTAACACTAGGCCTCAACAGAGGACTGACTACCTGATTAGCCTCACAAGCAGCACCCAAATAATATTCTCAACAGGCACATGAACCCATTGGAGCAAACCCCACTACAGAGAATCAGCCTCAACACAGCAGCTCATTTATTGTAGGTATGGACAATCCTCACAACCAATCAACATGAGAGCCAATCCCACTAACTAATATGCCAAAAACAATCAAGGCTCAACTACAAAATGAGGGTACACAGAACCACACAAGGGTAACTGCTGGAGCACACAATGCAGGTGATCAGGGAGATTGTGCCACCAGGCCACACAGAACACCTATTACATAAGGCCACCCAGCCAAGACTGAGAGATGTATCAGTTCTATCTAGCACATAAAAACAAACACAGAGAGACAGCCAAAATGAAAAAAAGAAACATGTCCTAAATGAAAGAACAGGAGAAAATTCCAGAAAAATAACTACATCAAAACACTGATGATAAGGATGCCCAGTGAACATAGGGGAAGAATTGATGAGCTCAGTAAGAACTTCAACAAAGAGATAGTAAGCATAAAAAAAGACCATAGAAACCATAAAAAAGAACTAGTCAGAAATGAAGAATACAATAACTGAACTGAAGAATACACAATAAGGAATAAACAGATTGGATGAAGCAGAGGATCAAATTAGCAGTTTGGAAGGCAAGATAACAGAAAACACCCCATTGAAACAGCAAAAGGAAAAAAAAAAGAATTTTTAAAATGAGGCTAGTTTAAGGGACCATTAGGACAACATCAAACATAACAAAATTGCATTGTAGGGGTACCAGGAGAAGAGAGAAAGCAAGGGACTAAGAAAGTCCCAAACAGACCTACACAAATTCACATTATAATTAAAATGACAAAAGTTAAAGACAAAGAGAGAATTTTAAAAACAAGAAGAAGGCAGCCAGTTACTTACAAGGGTACTCCCATAAGAATAACAGCTGATTTCTTAATAGACACTTTGCAGACCAGAAGGGATTGCAGAAAATATTCAAAGTGATAAAAGGAAAGGACATACAACCAAGATTACAGCATAAGAAATACAGTCAATAATATTGTAATAACTATGTATAGCACCAGGTGGATAATAGACTAATTGGGTGGATCAGTTCATAAATTGTTTAATGTCTAACCACTACACTGTACACCTGGAAAATAATATAAAATAATATTGAGTGTCAACTCTATTTAAAAAATAAAAATTAAAAAAACAAACAAAACAAAACAAAAATATAT
>PVKZ01007621.1:0-21622 GCA_004027375.1 Macroglossus sobrinus | reverse complement strand
TTCCCTTCCCTTCCTTTCTCTTACAAATTGAAGGTTTGTAGCAATCTTGCAAAAAGTGTCTATTGGCACCATTTTCCAATGTTTGTGTGTCACATTTTGGTAATTCTCACAATATTTCAAAAATTTTTATTATACTTGTTATAGTGATCTGTGATCAGTGACCTTGATGTTACCATTGTAATTGTTTTGGAACATCAGGAATTTTGCCCACACCAGATGGCAAACTTAATCCATAAATGTGTGTGTTCTAAACTGCTCCACTGACGGGCCATTCCCCCATCCTTCTCCCTGTCCTTGGGCCCCCCTATTCCCTAGGACACAGCAATATCAAAATCAGGCCAGTTGATAACCCTACAATGTCCTCTAAGTGTTCAAGTGAAAGCAAGAGTCACGCATCTCTGACTTTAAATGATTACGCCTAGTGAGGAAGGCATGTCAAAACCTGAGCTAGGCTGAAAGCTAGGTCTCTTGTGCCAGTTAGCCAAGTTGTGAATGCAAGGCACAAGTTCTCGAAGGAATTTAAAAGCGCTCCTCATGTGAACACATAGATGATGCGAGAGTGAAACAGCCTTATGGTAAATGCAGAGAAAGTTTTAGTGGTCTAGATAGAAGACAAAACCAGACATAGCATTCCCTTAAGCCAAAGCCTAATCCACAGCAAGGCCTTAATTTCTTCAGTTCTGTGAAGGCCATGAGAGGTGAGAAAGCTGCAGAAGAAAAGTTTAAAGTTAGCAGAGGGTGGTTCATGAGGGTTAAGGAAAGAAGCCGTCTCCACAACATAAAAGTGCAAAGTGAAGCAGCATGTTATTCAGAAGGTGTAGATAAGATAATTAATGAAGGTGGCTACACTAAGCAACAGGTGTACAATCTAGACAAAACAGCCTTACACTGGACGAACATATCATCACTTCTTTCATGGTGGAAAGAAGTCAACGCTGGCTTCAATGCTTCAGAGGACAAGCTGACTCTCCTGTTAGGGGCTAATGCAGCTGTGACTTTAAGTGGAAGCCAGTGCTCATTTACCATTCTGAAAATCCCAGGGCCCTTAAGAATCATGCTAAATCATCTCTGCCTGTGCCAGATAAATGCAACCACAAAGCCTGAGTGACAGCACATCTGTTTACAACATTGTTCCCTGAATATTGTAAGCCTACTGTTGAAACTGACTGCTTAGAATTTAGAATTTTTTAAAAATATTACTGCCTATTGACAATGCACTTGGTCACCCAAGAACTTTGATGGAAAATGAGATTAATATGGTTTTTATGGTTGTTAATACAAAATCCATTCTGTGGTCCATGCATCAAAAAATAATTTTTTAAGCCTTATTACTTTAAGAAATACATTTTGCAAGGCTCTAGCCACCATCACTAGTGATTCCTCTCACAGATCTGGACAAAGTAAATTGAAAACCTTCTGGAAAGGATTCATCATTCCAGATGCCATTAGGAACATTTGAGATTCATAGGAAGAGGTCGAAATATCAGTGTTAATAGGAATTTGGAGAAGTCAATTCTAATCCTCATCAATGACTTTGAGATGTTCCAGCCTTCAGTGGATGAAGTAACTGCAGAAGTGGTGGAAATAGAAGAAAACTGGTCTATGGCCAGGCCACACTGAACAAGCCCAATCCTGTCTGATCTTGGAAGCTAAGCAGGGTCAGGCCTGATTAGTATTTGGATGGGAGACTGCCTAGGAAGACCACATGCTGTGGACCTAAAAAATAAAAAATAAGGGATTGTAACCTGACAAGGTCCTTGCAATCTGTGAGGTCAACCAAGAGTTGCCTCGCCTAAAAAAAAAGAAAAGAAAAGAAAATTAAGTGTCGCAATCTCATGATAAAACTTTAATGGATGAGAAATTGCTTCTAATGGATGAGCAAAGAAAGTGATTTCTTGAGACAGAATCTACTCTAGTGAAGATGCTGTGAAGATTGTCAAAACAGCTAAGGGTTTAGAATATTCCATAAACTTAGTTTATAAAGCAGTGGCAGCATTAGAGAGGTTTGATTCCAATTCTGAAAAAAATTCTACTGGGGATAAAATGCTATCAAACGGCATCTCATGCTATAGGGAAATCACTGGCGAAAAAGACTCAACTGATACGGCAAACATCATTGTTTTATTTTAAGAAATTGCCACAGCCATCCAACCATCAGCAATCTTCACCCAAGTCAATCAGTAGCCATCAACCTACAGGCTAGATTCTCTACCACAAAAAGATGACAACTTGTTGAAGGTTCAGATGACAGTTGGCATTTTATTTTTTAATAATGAAGCATTTTAATTGTGAATGTACATTGTTTTCTTTTAGATATAATACTATTGTATACTTAATAGTCTGTAGTCTAGTGCAAACATAACTTTTATATGCTCTCATAAACCACATTTTGGTGTGACTCATTTTATTGTGATATTTGCTTTATTGCGGCTGGCTGGATCCAAACCTGCAATAGCTCTGCAGACGTGCCTATAAACCACCAGATGCAATGGGGACAGGTCCAAAGACACCTGTCTTAGGATTAGAAGAATTGAAAGGAATTTCAAAATTACAAATGAGCGCTCTGTCTACTGTCTGTTTAATATCTGTTTACCATCACTGGAATTACTCTAGGAAGGCTGGGAGGACTGCAGAATAGTAGAGAAAAGCAATAGATCTAATGTTGCTATAACTTTCTTTTATCCTACATCCGGTGATGGAGAAGGTTAGGAGGCATAGCAATGTCTCTGACTCTGAAGCCTGTTTTCAATCCATCTTCATCCTGAAGAAGCTTCAGCAAGAGAAGTTACAGCCCTAGCCTTTCGGGGCCCCGTGGAGAACTACCTCTGCGTCCAAGGACCCAGAGAGGAGTCCAAGACATGATGGGCTGCAGCTGAAGGCCAGATTGAGGGGCGGATTGCCACGTGGTTGAGCCAGGAGGCTCGCTGAAGGAGGAGCTGTGGCGAAGAGAAACAGGAAGGTCATTGGCAGAGCGGAAGCCACTCGCTATGAGACAGTGTTTTGATGCTGATCTTGCAGCTGGAAGGAGCTCACAGGCTTTTTCAAAGGAAGCGAACCTTCCTCTTCCTGCCGTGCAGTCCAGCTTCCCTTCTGTTCACACGGGCGAGAGGAACACAGCCTGGACCTTTCTCTCCCGCTCCTTGCTGTTTTGAATCTCGGGCAGGTCTACATCCCGTACTGCGTCCCTTCGTTTCTATTCCCAGTACATGGCCTTCCCCAAATCGAGATTTGCTGACTAACCATTCTCGAAGGCCTGATCTCACTATTATCTAAATGAGAATACTTGGTGTGATTCATGCTGAAATTCCAGCTCTAACTGTGCCTTCAGAAGAACTGACATTTATTCTGAGCCGATGGGAAGGGAGAGTTTGGCTGTGCCTTTCTTCCTGCCACGGCTATTAGCTTCAATCCTTGATTTACAAATGTTCAGGTCCTGTCAAGGAACAAACACTTTAACATCAAAAGGCAGCTGCCCTTGAGTGTCCCTTCTGGCAGGCGGCGTCTACTCAGAGGCAGTGTTCTTATAATGTCATTCATATATATATATTTTTTTTCTATTTTTTCTCCAGAAGAGTAATAACATTTCCTGTATCAGGAATTTCTAGTTTTGATGCAATTCTGTGTGTAGTCCTCAGCACTCTCGGAGGAGGATTATAGTAAGGGTGTCTGTAACCTAGAACTTCTCTTTATGGTAAAGGTAGCAGGAGAGAGACAGGTAATTCCCAAAGGAGCGTCATACAATGACAGTGAGGGAAGGGGAGGCTGAGGATTTTAAAAGCTCCCACTAATAGTCTGTGAAGATGCTTTTAATTTGACAGCATGTGTTCTGTCCCAGAGACTTCAAACCCAGGCTCCCTTAGTCAAGAAATGATAGCTTAAGCTCCAAAGAACAGAGAAAGAGAGCATTAAATTTCCCCATCATTAGCTGTCATATTAATTTCCTAGAGCTGCTGTAGGAACGGACCACAGATTGGGTGGCTTAAGACAATAGAAATTCATCCTGTCGCAGTTCTGGAGGCCGGAAGTCCACAATTTAGCAGTCAGGAGGGCCATGCTCCCTGCGAGACTCTGAGGAGACCCCTTCCTTGCTTCTTCCTAGGTGCTCATGATGGTGGCCGGCTGTCCTTGGCTGGCAGCTGTGTCATTCCGGCCTTTGCTTCTGTCCTCACAGAGTGTTCTTCCTGTGTGTCTGTCTTTATATCATCTTTCCTTTTCTTATAAAGACAATGGCCATATTGGATTAGGGGCCACTCTATTCTGGTATGTCCCCATCTTAACTAATTACACCTGCAATGACCTTGTATACAAATAAAAGTCCCATTATAAGGTTCTGGAACTGAGAACCCTACATATCTTTTTTGGGGGACACACAACTCACTCCATACTAGCTATTCTGTAAGTTTGAGAGGTTTGGCATATACAATGTAAGAATCATGTGGCAGAACCTTAAGAGGTCATCAAATCCGGCACCCACTCCTTCCCTTCTCTCCTGCGGCAGTCCACTCCCAGACAGAAGTAGAATCCATCTCGACTAGAATGCATCTCCTCCAAGGGGCACGTGCTTCTGCAGGCTCCCGGCTTTGTCGTCAGAGTTACAGAAGCAACGTGGAATCGATGGGCGTCCTCCAAAATTATGGCGTGTGTAACGCAAGGCTGCTCGGAGGGCTCGCTACACATTCAGAGTCCTGGGGCTCAAGCTCTAGAGAGGCTGCAGGTCATTCAGCTGCAGGTGTTCAGGTGGCTGCGTTTTGAGAAACACTTGCATAGAGAAAAGAGTCCCAATAAATCTAATTTTAATTCTGGGTGAAGTACCAACTAGTTCTGTGGCTGTGAGCAGTAATAAAGCTGTGTAAGTAAGCCTTGGCTTTTTTTTCCCTCCTGAATCTGAAAAAGGGATTCATAATACAAAATAGAATAGGGTATTTTAAAAATTGGAGATGCTTAAGTACAGTGCAGGGATCCCTCAGCTTCATGATGTTGTGGGAGAAAATAAGGGTCGTCCCTTCTCTCGTTCAGAGATGCCCTCCTTTGTCCACAAGCCCCTTGGGCTGTCCTGGGCGGTCTCACACGTAGCGTGGCCTTCCTTGGTCTGCATGCAGTATCTCTGCTGAAGTCAAGGTCGGCACCCTCCCCTGGGCAGCATCACCGGGGACAGAAACCCCTACCGATGCCATCAGGCCAGCCGCTGGGATCAGTCCCTGGCCCCCTTGGTGGCCCCAGTCTCATGCAAACCCCTGATGAGTCCACCTTGGGCATTTGACTCTGCCAGGAGGACTCTCTAGGGCCACTGAAATGCCACCCTCAGCCGCTGCACTCTTCTGGCCACAGCTCCCAGCTCCGGGGGCGTTGCTGCCACCTTTAGCTCTGGCCTTCGCCCCTGAGCTGTGGTCTGCCAGCAACGTGGGTTGGAACCCAAGTCTGCTCTCCTTGGGGGCTTTAAGACTGCCTCCGGAAGTGGAACCCCTCCCCAGCACCTCTGTTCAGGCCACAGGCAGGGTTTTGCTTTGGCCGAATTGGAGTTCATGTTCGCCTTGCAGCGACCACGTGCTCCTTCTCTAGGATGAGGCCCACTGCCTTGGAGCAGGGTGGGATAAGGTCTAGAACCAGAAGCGTGGCTCCCCTCAGTTCTCAGGCCTAGGCGCTGAGGTTGGCTGATGGAGCTGGATTCTTTCTGTTCCTCAGGGGTATGGTATATCATCCCTGTGGTTCATAAGGATGTGTATCATAAGGATCTTCTCCTGAGATGGAAGACATGCTTGTCACTTCTGCACCCCAAATGTGATATAGTTCGTATTCTTTTCAAATTCCTCTGCTCATCCAAATATATATATATATGTATATATATATATATATATATTTTTTTTTTAACACAGTACTTGGGTACGAAGCCTACTTAAAATAATAGGCAAATACATGCCCTTTTCTGATCCATCTAAGGCACTGATTTTTATACATCATCTAATTAAGTGCTTGACACATAGTAGGTGCTCAATAAATAATAGCTGCAGTGATTTGATTACATATAGCTGCCTCAGATTTAAAAGGCTTTTTTACATGAAGCCTGCATTTTATCTCTTAGCTTTCATTCCTATTTCTAGGCTATCCAGAATGTTTATTTCCCGCTACTAATAAAGTTGGGACTCTTAACATTTGGCTAAATTTTATAATAACATCTGTTATAGAGGAAATCCAGAAATTCACAAATATTGAGTATACCGAGAATTATTTTCTTTCCTCTACCTCTCACTCTTGCTGTGTGAGGTCAAGGTCAGATCTTCTTCTTTAAAGAGCTCCAGGAGCAGGAAATCATATGATCCCCAAGGAGAGAGTCTGAGCAAGCCCAGTACTCGACGCTGTAGTTCAGTGCTTCTCCAGCGTTACGGAAATCCAAATCATCTAGATACTGACCTTGCCAATGAACATATGTTCACAGAGGTTTAAATATATGTTAAGTGAATAAAATACACTCAAATGTGCAAAGTACTCAGAAAAGTGCCTCGGCTCTAATTTCTCTATCTTTTTAAGGACTTTGGTTAATGGATAAGTGATTCATAGTCCCTAAACTGTGTGTGTGTGTGTGTGTGTGTGTGTGTGTGTGTGTGTGTGTGTGTGTGTGTGTGTGTGTTTTAAAATCTGGTCTTGCAATCGCGAAGCACACTCCTGCTAAGTAGAGTTGAGCAGAAAATGTTCAGGTGCTCTTAATGAAAGCTTAAAATTAATTTGCCTAAGAAGAAAAATGTGCTTTGGTCCTGAAAGCTGGATTATAAATCCTGGAGTGGGCAGGAGGGAGGTTTTATCATGGAGACTGTGTTTTTAAAATCAGTGAATTTGAAGTGAATCATGATAGTGGTTGTGATTTTGGAAAAGTGAAGATACAAGGGCTGATGTTGGCATTGGTTACAAAAAGGTAGGAGAAGGAAAGGGGAGAAAACACGTGATTTGTGCTGGGAACAATCTGAATTTGATCCCTGGTTCTGCCACTGACTGGTTGTGCAAACCTGGGCGACGGTTTTATCTTTCTGAACTGTGGTTTTCTTATGTAAAGCTTGAGATAGTCATCATTTAACAATTTTTAATTAAATATTTCATATAAAATTCTATAGTACAGATACTATCAAGAGTAGAGATTAGGATAAAAATAATCAGATTAGATGATCTACTCAGCCGAGCCATCCAGTTTGAACAGTGGCTGTGGGGAATGTTAGTTCCTTGATCTTTCAAATTCTGAAAAATTATAAAAGATTGTATGAACTTAAAATAGTTCTCTCGCAGTGCATCCATTAAATGAAGCAAAGGGGGAGATAATTCTACATTGAATAAAGGACACAGTCACTGATAGTCTTTAAACAAGGGGACCGTTAGACGAGGTGACTCTCATGCCTCGGTAGCTTATGTAAGCAAAACCTAGTGGAGTCCGTGCACTCAAATCTGAGAAGTGACCTTAAGCACAAGCGATCACGAGCAGGCTTTCCCCAAATAAAACAGCCGTTTAAGCTCTAACCAATTAAATAATTGATTTGCTTTGCTTCCGTGTCTTCTCTATAAAAACCTTGCCCCCGGCCCCTGTTGATGAAGCTCTCCTAACCACTTTTGGTTTGGCATTGCCTGTTTTGAATCGATACATGCTCCAAGAAACTCTTTTTGCTGAGACACAATGAAAGAAAAGCATAGGGAAGGCGTGGAGATTTTAAAACTCTGATTAATCATATTGAAGATGTTTTGTGTATCTTTCCAAGACGTGATCCCGGCATCATGTCACATGACATGTCCCATTTCCTCCTCACATAAACTCAGAGTGTGGAATAATAGGCAAAATAATCCTTCATTCTGAAAGCGTTCATGTTTGCTTTCTCTTTCTCACTTACCTCCTCTTTGAAATCCTTCATTGAATGTAGTTTAATTTACTTTAAGTAAAAGTATATATTATACAACTATACTCCAGTCATGGTGATGGACACTAGGAATAAAATAATAAATAAACCTAGAATTTTCCTGGAGGGGGAAAAAACACAGAAAGAAATAATTAAGATATAGTTATATAAAAAAAAAAAAACACAACATTTAGTCGAAAAAGCAAAGTGGATGCACATAGGCAGGTGCTTCTAGATAAATAAGACTTCGAAAGAGGAAGTCGTCCTTTAAATTGTGAAGACCAAGTAGAATGTACCAGTTATGTGAGTGAAGATGAGGCTGAAAAGGTATTTCCCTTCCCTTCCCTTCCCTTCCCTTCCCTTCCCTTCCCTTCCCTTCCCTTCCCTTCCCTTTCCTTTTTATACCTGGGGGATAATTATGATGTAGGCAAAAAAGTCTTGAAGACAGTAAGCTTTACATTTCATCTAGAGTATTGGGTGCCTCTGGAAGAAATCAAAGGTGAGGCTGAAAAGGTATTTCGGAGTTAGATCCTGAGTGCTCATATGTCTCACCACACCTGGGAGCCGTGGAAACACTTGGGCAGGTGTCTGGTTAGTGAGGACTCTTATTTTTAAAATGTATTTAAATTAGTTTCAAGTATAAAGTACATTGGTTAGACATCTATATAGTTCATAAAACGATCCTCCCAATTACTCCCTCCCTCTCCTGGCCCTCCACCTAGCCATCATATTAATGCTGACTGCATTCCCAATGCCTGCCCTCCATCCCTGTGACCATCTATCAACTACTAATTTGTACTTCTTTAACCCTTCACTCCCATTCTCTCAGCCCCCCAATTTCCCTCCCCTTTGTCACCAAATTGTCCACTATATTTGTGAGTCTGTTTTTGATTATAGTTTGTTCCTCTGGTCCCTTAGATTCCTCATATAAGTGAAATCATATGGCATTTATCTTTTTCTGTCTGACTCATTTCCCTCAGCATAATAACCTCTAGATCTATCCATGTTATTGCAAATGGTAGGATTTCCTTTTTTTTTAATGGCTCAGTAATATTCCATTGTACATTTGAACCGTAATTTCTTTATCGAACCATCTGTTAAAGTGGGGACTCTTAACAGCTCTTTCCTTACCTTGAGTCCGGAGTGCATTCCCATCTCCAGGTCCGACAGCCGGAAACTGGCTTTGACCTGCTCTGTGTCCATCACTGTCCCTTTGCCATGTACTGGGCCCCCAGACCTCCTACTCTGTCCCAGCTTCACCTTTGAGAATTCCTCTGGTTCCCGAAGGGCACAGGGATGGGTCAGAGGGAGACAACAGAAGAAGTTCCATGAGCCAGAAGTTCTCTGTGGAAAACAGAAAACAGGGTCCTAATGGAGGCAGCAGCAGTGGGGTGCTGATGAAGGGGGTAAATTGGAGAATGTTCAGGAGACTCACTGATAGGAAATCATGACTGGATGTGGGTTGTGAGGAAGATGGAACTTTAGGACCCGGATGTCTGAGTGAAAATGATGATACCAAAGAAGACAGAGAAATAATACACCTGATTTTCCCTCCAGTTGTTTATTTATCAGCCTTCTCAGGGGAATAGTCTGCATCTGTTTTCCCATCCCGAGTTCCCGAACCCAGTGAATAGAAAAAGAAAATTGTAGCAATACGTTTTAATGGAGCTCGTTCTGTATAGGGCAGGACTCACAAATGAACACAAGTCCCTCTCGCTGTGACAAAGCTGACTCTCCTTTTATGTGATAAACTTGGGCAGGTGAGGGGAGGGTGCCTGGCAGACAGACAGATGGGCAGCATTCTGACTCAGTCTCCCGACTTAGTCTGGCACTCTCCCTTCTGAGAAGCCAGCATTTGGCATGTCACGGATGCTGTTGTCTTTATAGTTATGTTTGCTGGAGCACGGGAGGGAGTCCTGTGGTCAAGTGGGTGTGACTGTCCAGTGTCCCCTGCCTCAGCCTCCTTACTTGTCAAGTGCTTGCGGCTGTTTTCGGGTGCCCTTGCAAACCAATTATAAATTACTTTCAGGGAGCTAAGGTCGAAGGCATGGATAGAATAGAAAGTGACAACATTGAGGATTTATATGGCCCCCCTCCTCCAAGGAGACCAAGTGCTTCAAATATATGATGTCATTTGCCCTCCTCTGAACACCGCGAAGGAAGGGCTTGCCGAGAAGTCTTTCTTGAACGACCCTGAATTATCCATAAAACAGCATAGTTTTCTTCTCCGATTTTTCTTTTGATTTTTAAATTTTTTTGAGACAACTGAAGCTAACTGACCTTTCCGAGATGGTTTCTAAGTTTTTCATTTCTCTCCTTTAATTCGAAGGACTTAAGAAAGATGGTGAGAGTGAGTCTACATTGAGTGGGGAGCCTTTGATTCAGTTCCTTGAGGCGACATGCCAATCCCAAAATGTACATTAATTATCTGGCTAAATAAACAAGCACACTGTGATCGGGAGAAGTCTATGATGAGGTCATTTCTAAAAAGAAAATTAAATATTGTAGATAGGTAATTACGGCTGGAATAAGTTCTCAAGATTGATTTTCATGCATTTGCATTCCATCGCCTGTTATCTACAGCTCACCAGTGAATGAGAATTCTAGTCCATGCTTCTTCAAAGACACACGGAGGTTTTAAGGGAACTGTGGCCCGTAGCACGTGTCTGACTTGATGAAGGTCACACAGGAAGTTGGTGGGAAGTCTGACCTTATCTCAGGTCAGTGAGGCGAGTCAGGACATGGGTGTTCAGGAAAATCGCCCGAGGAAAGCAGGCTGAAGACTAGGAAGTGTCACTCAGCAGCGGTAGCCGAGAATGATAAGACAGGGGTCTTGATGGGGTGGGCATGGTGACCTAAGACTTGCCGTGGTCGTTGAACTACATATTCACGATTTTCGAATGAAAAACACTTAGACCGAAGATCAGATGCATAGAGTAGGCTTCCCCAGAGAAGATTATAAACCAAAGATGCCCGGTGGAACATAGTTCTCTTTGTAGCTTTGGGTACCGCCTGATGGAGGTCAGAGTGAGGATGTTGGCACGTAGCATCCCTCCTGAGTTCAGTGGCCTCCACACAGTAGATAGCTATTCCGGAAGCCTAGAGCCCTCATTCAGCAGGTTCTTGTCTCCTGTCATTTCAATTAACTTTGTTTCACTATAACGTTGATGAGCCATGAACTTTAACTCTTGTTTATATCCACTACCCTGTGGAAAAAGGGTTTTCTTATTCTTTGTTTCACTTAAAGTCACAGAACCTATGGACAGCATTAAGTGAGGACCTACTCTATTTTCAGAGATGGTCTTGATGTAACAGGCTGATGTATTTTATTTAATAAACTTTCTAATCTATTCTAAATTTTCATCCTCTTCTTCCGTCGCAAATTCAGATAGCAAAATGTGGCATAATATTTATTCCTAGCTATGGATACTTACAAGACTTTAATATCCCCAGGATGTTTATATCCCCTGAAATGCACTTAATTTTCTTTTAAAGGTGAAAATGGTAAACTGCTGTGAGTTTTGTCAAATGCTACAAGCAGAAGGAATGTGGTAGGGATGGGTCACCTAGAAGGGACCCATCATTATACAGTAAGGCTCAGCATTCTGTTCCTGCAGGACAAGGGAGGCAAAGCAGAGTGTGAGCGACACTATCCTCACTAAAACAACATGCCTTTGTCTGCCTCACTTGTTCCAAGCTCGAGCTTTCCTTGTCTGACAGACTCAGGTGAAGTAACAAGTAAAAAAGATGTGATTTTAGTTGAGCAACATAGTTTTAGTTGTTTTTTAGAGCTATCATTCATTTAATCTTTATCCTTAGTGGAAATTGTAATTTTCGCTTTGAAATCGACACTACCAATTATATCTATAGTACTATGGATGTCATTGTTCAGGACTATTATGATTATTGTTGAGGATGGAGCTGTGCTTAGAGCATGAATACAAAGCTTTCCCTGAGGTGAGCTGCATTGATTCGGAGCCCTATTGAATGGTACTTCCTTTAGAAATAGCAATGGCAATCAAACTGAAATGTGTACAGAAAGTAAAGGTACCTAGTTATTCTTGAAATTCCACAAAACCTTGATGGAAAAAAAGCACACCGATGGTTTTAAAACAATGTTTCTAGAACACACCTCGAGTGAGACCGTTTCAACAGGTAGTCATCTTTGAAGAAATTAATTAAACTACAATCTCATCCAGTATCATTCCAGCAGAAATTAAACCATGGATGTCAAAATGTTTTCGAAAATGACCTGAACCAATTTGCTGGTGGGGAGTCAAAGGGTTTTAGAACTGGATTTTTACAAATAAACTATAAGAAGCTTAGCAATGATCAAATAAGTGTGTGGGCTGTTGTGAGCACAGTTGGCTTTGGGGTGGGACAAGTCACCTCTGAAACATAATAGAGTTATTTTTAAAAAAAGAAAAAAAAGAGAAAAAACAGACCTGTTAGTAATAATATATTTCTTAACGAGTCACATGTGAAAAAAAGCAAAAAGCACCAACAGCGAAGTTCATGCCTGAAAGTTTTCCTTCTTGAATATGCAGTGTTTAAACTCATGACATTTATTTTTAGGGGTGTTCCAACCAGAACAAGGTTTGGCCTTGTTTTGTAAGAGGCATTTTTTACTGGTGAACTCATTTGGGGCCACAGAGAGCTGGTAATCCTACCTGCCTGTCTTGTAGAGCATGTGGGTGGTTCTTTTAACTAAAGGCTTTAGGGTCTACTGAATGTTGGTGTGGAAGAAACTCCTGCTCTGCCATGAGCTTTATGCTCAACAGCACGAACATGATCCCCCCAACAGGACCAAAGAATATCTGATTCTCATCATTAAATCCCCTGAATCAGGGTTTTGGTGAAACCTTTAGCCGAGCCTTTCTCTGTTCTGGTTTTGATTTTCTCCTGTTGTCATTTGGACTTTGTGGCTGACCGATCTATTTCTGTGTCCTGTGTCAGTCCATTTTGGATTCTGTTTGTGATGTCTGTATGAACTGTAGAAGGCTTTTTTGTAATACCTTACTCATACGTGGAACCTGGACAAGCCAAGCTCATTGATACAGATGGTCGAATGGTGGTCCCGGAGGGTTGGGAGGTAGGAAAGATGGGAGCTTGTTAGTCAAAGGGCAAAAACTTCCAAAGATAAGGAGAATACGTCCTGAGAATCTAATGTGCAGCCTGGTGACTTTAGTGAACATACTATGTCATATACTTAAGAGTTAAGAGAGTACATCTTAAATTTCTAATCATAAAAAAGTAATTACACAAGAAGCCGGAGGTGTTAACTAACTTACTATGATAATAATTTTACAATATATACATCTATCAAATCATCACGTTGTACACATTAAGCTTATACAATGTTTCACGTCGATTATATCTTAGTAAAGCTGGAAGAAAAGGAAACACAGATAAAACAGAGTTTTCTTCAACTACATGTTGACTGCTCTGGTCAGTTGATTTTATCAACCTCTTTTACATTGATGCAAATACAAAAATGCTGCATTTTTGTATTTGCGTAATACAAAAATGTAGATGTTCTATAGATGTTCTATGCTTACAAAGGGCCAGCCTTTCGGTATCGTTTTGATGAGAAGAACTTTATAAAACGTCTTGATTTAGGTGGGAGAAAGTAACTTCTCAGGAAAATTGATGATTCTTCCTTTTATCTCATATCACGTTATAGTATTGGCATTATCTAAGATGTTCCTGGAACTTATAGGTTTTTGATATATAAAACAGGTTCTAAAGTAGAAGAAGTTCAATGAATATTTGCTGAGATAATGAATAATCATCACCTCTTTACAACTAGTGTCAACCATATAGATAAGTAAGTATTAGACCTTTCTCAATATGAGAAAAGAGATTAGAAGTTAGGTAAATTGTTAAAGTTTATAGCCATAGGAAATTGTAGCAATACAATGAAATGTCACCGTTTAAAGTAGTTTAACTGCTTACTTGTGGTTGCATTATTTAGATGTCCTAATCTCTAGTTTTCCTGAGGTTCGGCTGAGGCCCGCCAGTTACCAATATTACCAATGTTGACAAATTGCTGTTGGACATCTTTGCACACTTATCTTAAAAGCAATGACCAATACTATGAAAACATCTGTATTTATAGTCCACTTAGTCAAAAGCTAAG
Source organism: Macroglossus sobrinus (assembly GCA_004027375.1). NCBI lineage: Eukaryota > Metazoa > Chordata > Mammalia > Chiroptera > Pteropodidae > Macroglossus > Macroglossus sobrinus. The sequence continues at coordinate 7,612 of PVKZ01007621.1, read as the reverse complement.
TGGATTATACTTACATTCTCAAATATACAAATTTATTTAATAATTTCTACATAATTTTTAAATTAATTAATAGCATAATACGTGAGCTCCCGTTAAACACAAAAAGGTGATCATTACAAATGAACCTTATTTATTCACTAAAGAAGTCCAGGAATATATATTCTCAGTACACAGGTACCTGATTTTGATAATTAAAATATATATTATGTATTATTATTTATATATGATTATTTTACATATTATTTATTGAATATATATCAAATATGTATTTATCTTTATGTCTTTTTTCCATTAAAAAATAAGAGGATGCAATTAGAATAAAAAGCAACTAATCCATTCAGAACTTATGATAAGTAGTGCAACTATTGCACTTCCAGAAAAAAATTTTTTATGTGAGTGAGTTGCAGATCAGTTTGAATTCTAGAAAAGTCAAAAGCATTTGCTTAACAAAATGGGGAGCGTTTGTTTTTTCAGCGACTCTCCTGATGAAAGGATGCTCCTGCTACCCGCCCCCACCACCATCCTCCCGCTGGCTCCCTCCCTGGGCAGGCTTTTTTCTAGTGATAGTGGACCTGCTGTTGCCTAGAGCTCTAAATGCAGCCTCTTATTAGCTAATCAATTATTAGAATTGATTGGCAAATAGTGTGCTTTATAACCAGGGGTAGGAAATGAGATTCTATAGATTTCTCTCATTCCTCATTATGTTTGTAAGGTAATTTGGGTTTGATTACTGCCGGGGTGTACAGCTTTGCTCCTTTTCCATTATTTTTTTTTTCTCCTGACAGCCTGGCCAAGACAGAAGCTTCGCCTACTCTCCTCTTGGTACTGACACAGTGAATCTGACTTGAGCTCGATCTTCCTCTAAAAACTATTAGTTTTTAAGTTTCTCTTGCTTCCCCTCTCCTATTGCAAAGAAGTCTCATTGTAGAAGTTGACCTTTCAACTGAGGCTTGCATGGTGGGTAGGAGATAACCAGGGAAAGGGGGAGAGGAAGTAGGGGTCTGGGTCACACTGTGACTTTTGTGGGCCCCAGACAATTTTGACTCCACAGGCTCCTTCTTCCATCAAATCAATCGCTCATTCTCCCTGCCTCCTCTTTTTACACACACAGTGATATATAGATCTGCGATGGTATAAAAATGAATGTGATCCAGACTGCATTACTTGAAATCTCTTTCCGATTAAAAAAAAAATTCAAACATTTTTAAAGGTCCCTAAGTGCACTTGGACTCCTACACACACTGTGGCTGCTGTGTATCAGGGGTAGGTCCGCTCTGAGTGAGAAGAGGCATGAGGTCTTAAAGAAATACAGCAGAAGGACAGAGTAGGTGAGAAGGAGTGGGGAGCAGAAATTATTTCATGGGAGCACATGGTAAACAAATCATGAACACCTTGCTAAGGGGATTGGCATACACCAAAGCGTTAGTACATGGCCGCAAATGAGATGCCAACATTCAACAAACATTTGATGAGGTTCTTAGTGTCACGTCCTATACAAGGAACCTATATAAATGGTTTGATTTAGTCTTTATACTGTCTCCGTGATCACTGATGCTTTACTTATGGGCGAAATAATGGAACAGGAATGAGGCCCAAGATCTGAATTTTAATAAGCACTTGAGATGGTTCTGAAGTACCTGGTCCACCTGGAGCTTAGGACACACTTAGGAAAACACTGAGTGTTTTTTTCCATGGCTCAAAAATACCCGTGTGTGATGTGATGATATCAGTCGCATCTCTGAATACTGTTTTCCTTGTTGATAGAATGAGGGTTGCCGGGAGGATCACACAAGATAAGGGAGATTAAAAAACACCGTGAATTATAAAACGCGGAAAGAACTTTGTCATTCTCTTGGCTTCAAGCCTTTTGTCGAATGGATGTGAAATGAACAATATATTGTTGTAAATATAACAATAAATATAAATATATGTTTATAACTAAATATGTACATTTACATATGGTACAAATTATTAGAATTAACCTTTTCTCTCTCTCTCCCTTCCCCTTCCCTTCAAGAGAAAAATCTTCCTTACCTTTGTGTAAGTCTTGGACCAGTTACCAGGAATATCACCCCATGCCTATTTTGAGAGATATTGCTTGATCTGACATGAAAAGGGCTTTGACTAAGGAAGGGGTTACATGGCTTTTGATATTTGGTTTGTAAACTGTTTCCCATTTTAGCTCTGTGAGCCCAAAGCAGTTACTAATAATTAACCAACATAGAAAAAAAGTAATATTTTAGCGGCTGGATATGCTCTTCTTTTGAAAAAAAATGCACATACATAGAGGGGCCCTCAGACAACGTTTGTGAGATTTGCATAAGAATGTCTGACCCCTGTCATCAGAGGAATACGATTAGAAGGTGTGACTGCCTATTTCTACCGGGAGAATTTTGAAACAATGTTCTCTTGGCCATTGTCTCAGAGAAGCTTCAGAACTGTCCCTTGCGATCAGGACCAGGTGCAAGACCATTATAAATGCACGTGTTTTGTTGTGTTTGAGAGAGAGAACTGGTTAATCCTCCCCCAGGGACCTCCACACAGTCCCTGAAATTTGTAAAGAACGTTTCATGGGGCTTTCGAGCTCGCTGTCCTCAAAGGGACCTTTACGAAAGCTGCTTATGCTTTGAATTGATAACGAGGAGGTCTTCAGCCCAGCATTTTAAAACTCCGTCCCCGAGTGGAAGAAGAATAAGCTCTGATTTCAAGGTTTCGGTGTTTTATGCAAATAGTGCCCTTCCTTACACAAACGTAGGCAGCGTCATCGCACTGCGTGCTGTGTTTCCATCGATATCTTTCTAGACATTTTCAAGGGTTTACTTCCAGGTCGCTTTTACAATCATGCAGAAAGGGAGGTGTGGTGGGACCACGTGGCCAGGGAAGCGGAGGCCCTCCAGAGAAGGCGCCTTGTGCTTTAACATCATAGTGCGGTGTCACTGGCTGGGACTGGAAGCTGGTTGTAGACCTAGGGATCTAGAATCCTCATGGCTGCGGTTGGGGACATGGTTGCAATGGGAACAAGCAGACTTTAGGAGCAGATGTGGGGCCAAGGCCCAGCCAGGACTTCAAGACATCCTGTCCCTTGCTGCTCCCTGTCTCTGCAAGAGGCCGGACGCCAGTTCTCTACAGTAGCATTGGTGACAGCTCAGCCTTGGTGCTTCTCCCTGCGGGTCAGGGAGGCTGGTCCAGGCCCTTCTCCTTGGCCTTGAGTGAGCTCCAACTCACAGGCCAACGTGGAGAGGAGAAGCTCAGGGTTACAGACTGTCCACTTCTGCCCAGCCCCACCTGGAGCTCCAGTGCTGTCACTCCACAGGGCCCAGGCTCCTGCTCCTGTCTGACCCGCCCAGGGAGAGCATGCTGGCAGGTTGGTAAACTATAACCATTTAAAACTGCGCTCATTTAAAAATCCCCACCAACCCCCCAGAAGTTCCATTCCCCCCGGAGGGAGAAGCGGGCCCGAGAACATTAATGCATTTTTGCTTCTCAAGAAATAATAGTTTTGTTTTATTAAAACAACAGAGAAACTTGAAAAGTTTGTCAGTTTGGTCACAAGGTGCGAAAGGTATATTAGATATGGTTTTAGCACTGGGCAGGAAAACATGTTTTAACAGTTCAGAATTGAGTCGAACTTGCATTCTTGGCACTTCCTTGATCCTCTAGTTGGAAAGATGATTTCAGTGACAAAATATGGAAATATCCCGTCTTTTTTTTTCCCCTCCTCGTTTTTGCTCTTACAAAACAAAAAGCTGCAACTATGGGGTTTTATAATAAATAATTAACCTCAAATTACTCAGAAATGTTTCATATTCCAAATATGGATGCTTTAAACAGATCTAGCGGTACCTTCGAGGGTAAGTGTTGAATTGTAATTCATCGCAGGGTAAAAGCGGATCTTAGTTACTGTTAATCTTAAGGCAAAGTGTGCGGATATGAAGGGCATGAGGTGTGGAATGAAGACAAGCATTTCAGTCCTGGCCTTGCCTTTCCCCAGCCCTGTCCCTCTGGGCAGATGTGTTTATATTTCTGGGGTCTTGGGGACTTGAACTGGCCATGTGAACCTCCATTTTGAAGTCCAGGAAGATTGAATGACATAGTATATGTGGATTTCATACTCTGTAAAAGGTTATAAAAACACTTACCTTTGCCCTTCCCAAAGCAGAAACATTCTGTGGCGTAAAAATCTGTAGGCTGAGTTTGGTACTTTTCTAATCCTCAGTGAATCGGCCAGAGGTTTATGGAGGGAATAACGTATCATGCTATTTTAATTTTATTAGTTAATTATTGAATCAGACAATTCAATATGTCAACCTACAGGGTTGTTATTAACCACCTGTATCATGAACTCAAAGAGCATTAGAAGCCGAGGGGTCTGGCAGATATCTCAGCCCTAAGCCCCAGTTTTGAGTGTGTAAACTGAGACACAGAGGGTGAGCAACTTGCCTCAAGTCGCCAGCTCCACTGATCTGAGACCTGGACCCCTCACCTGTGGTTATTCATAATGCTAATTGTGACGATTTATCTAAAGCGGACAGCGTAGCGTCCCATCATGGAACATTCATTCCAACATTTGGTATTTGACTTAAGATTTTTAATTTCCTCTAACTCTTCTTCGAAGGAATGACTTGCCCCTAAACTAAGGGAGGCTTCTGCTTGCTTGTTTTCGGTTTTGTTTTTGTTCCTGAAGGTGAAAATGTTAAATATTCTCAGAGTCAATAGAGGGGAGGACCTTAAGAATTATCTTCTTAAATTCTTCATCCCCTGATGGTCCCTGGCCTTTCTCACAAGAGCCAGTGGGGCAGGCAGGTGGCTCCTGGCTGGCCTGAGCAAACAGTCCCCCGATTGATTGTGGCAGTCAGAAAGAGCTTCCGACTTCCTGCTCGTGGTTGAGAGGAACTTTCCATTGACCTCTGGGGCACTTGGCTGAAGGTGAGCGCCATATGTGCTTGTTGACAGCCCTTTGATAATTGCATTGTAGAGACAAGGTCATCATTGCATCAAAGGTCCCTGAAAGAGATTTTCTGAAAGGTGCCTCCAAAGCAACCTGAGTTTATGGCTAATGAGTTCCGTTCTGTTCCGCGTTTCTTTGAAATAACTGACAGCCTTCAGGAGCGTTTGCCTCTCTCCATGCCAGTGCTGATGGAAGGAGAGCAAGCGTCTTAGAGCCAGACACAGCTGATAATGGGATGTGATTTTGTTCTTTTTCTCTGAGAGGAGAGAACTGCTGTGAAAAGCAGGCCTGGCGTTTGGAGAGTTTGACTTTTAACTCTGATTTGTGTCGGAGATGAGACCCGATATGAGCAGATTGATATCTTTGAGGTTTGTTTCCATTTCATCTCAAATGGGGGTGATTATATGATTTGGAGAAATAGGCAATATATGGGCCTCAGAGACAAATGGACCTGGATTCAAATCCTGCCCACAACTCGCAGAGCTGGTGTTTTGGAGCAGGTCGCTCGAACTTACGGAGTCATCATTTATCCGTAAAAGTACCTCATAGGATTGTTTAAGAAGGTAATGTAAGCCAAATGGCTAGCACTCAGTAAATGCATTAGTTACTATCAGTTTTTCCCTGTGTTGTATGGAGCTATAACAGGTTGATAAAACAAGTTATGGTGAGAATATAGCACAAAACAGTAAGTAGAGGGTAGCATTTTGATGAATTACTATCTTTTCAGAAGGCAGGAAAAACAATGATCCTATTCTTAGTGTAACCAGATGCTTTGCCAAAGGCCTGGAGGTGAGGGGCATTTTTTTTTTCTTTCTTTAGCAAAGGAAATACTATATTTCTTGGTATGAGCCAGAGCAGAAAATCACCCTGAAATTCTTAAGGATATGTCTTAAAATAGCAAATCAGCTTGGCATTATTGAATATAGGCTCCCTTATGACGCTGGCTGGGGAATGAATATCTTTCATTGTCCGGCATAAGGTTTAATAAGACTCCTTGTTTTTTTAAAAATTCAACAAAAGATGCCCTGTGGTCATTCAGATCTTTGATTTGAGGCATCTGGGCTGGCTGCGTTCATTCTGGACACGTTTGCTAAGATCGCTCAGGGCTGTCAAATTGGGTCCCACACTCAGAAAGGCAAAGCATCTTTCCACGGTGAACCTGGGGCTCAACAAACAGAAACTTAATTGTTACATTGGGTAAACATCACTGGTCAGGTCGTATAGGGTAAAATTCCATAAGGATACATACGATTACAGGGACCTATGGCCATAACTGAGCAACTGGAGTCCAGTTTGGTCCATGTAGGGCATTCAAAGATTTAGCTCTTTGGATCAAGCATGATGCTGGGGTTCTTGAATGATTAAAAGGATAAGGGACAAGTATTAATATTTAGAGGAGATTATTTGACTACCGGCTAATAATGAATTGGGGTTCCAGTGGTTTCTAGAAAAAAATAAAAGTACCACGACTGTATTTGCTTCCTCAGTTTACGGAGACTCTGCTCTTGCTTACATTAGCCACTGTCCTTCTTCATATGCTCATTTTCATGACCTGCCTCGTTTGCAGTGCACTTCTCACATTCCATCCAAACTTTGGAAATTGCACACTGCCTCACATGTGGACAGATACTTCAAGCAGCGGTCAGAGATCCTGCACATACGCCATGTCCCTGCAGAGCAGTGGTGGGAGGGCTCTGAGGGAGGCGTGTCTACTTTGAAGACCGTGCATGTACGTTACTGCCATTACAAAGAGGGAAAATGAATATGTGGTCCCATAGTATAACCATGTCTTTTCATGGCTTGATACCTCATTTCTTTTTAATATTAAATACTACTCCAATGTCCGGATGTTTGTTCATCCATTTAACTACTGAAAGGCATCTCGGTTGCTTCCAAGTTTTGGCAATGGTAAATAAAACCGCTATAAACATAAGTGTGCAGGTTTTGCATGGACTTAAGTTTTCGATACATTTGGATAAATACCAAGAAGTGCAATTGCTGGATCTTCTGGTAAGCGTGTGTTTAGTTTTGTAAGAAATCGCAAAACTGTTCTCCTAAGTGGCTGTGGCATTTTGCATTTCCGCCAGCCAGTGAAAGAGAAATCTTGATGCTCCACATCCTTGTCAGCATTTGGTGTTTTCAGTGGTCTAGATTTTGGCCATTCTCATAGGTGTGTAGGCATATTTCGTTTTAATATGCATTTCCCTGATGACATGATGTAGTCATCTTTTAATATGCTTATATGTCTATCGTCTTTGCTGAGCTGTCTGTTTAGGTCATTGATCCCATTTTTAATTGGTTTGTTTGCTTTCTTATTGTTGAGTTTTAAGAATTCTTCATATATTTTAGATAAGTCTTTTACTAGATGTGTTATTTGCAAATATTTTCTCCCAGTCTATGTGGCTTGTCTTCTCATTCTTTTGGCTGTCTTTTCCATAGCAGAATATTTTAATTTCAATAAAATCCAACTTATCAATTATCATTTTCATGGAATATGCCTTTTGTGTTGTATCTAAAGAGTCATCTCTATATCCAAGGTCATCTGGGTTTTCTCCTATGTTATCTTCAAGGAGTTTCATAATTTTACATTTTATGTTTAGGCCTGTGATACATTTTGAGTGAATTTTTATGAAGGGTATAAAGGCTATGTCTATATTCTTCTTC
>PVKZ01007620.1:0-21628 GCA_004027375.1 Macroglossus sobrinus | reverse complement strand
GGGGTCTGTAAACAGGGGCCTTAAGTTACCCCAAGAGGACACTCATTTTAAATTTTACTTGAAAGCGGGATGTACGTTTATTACAATTTCAAACAAAATGCTAATGCCATTAAACAAATGAGGTTTAGGCAAATTAACTGCATTTTAATATTGCGAAGGCCTATGATATAGGACATTGCGTTACGAGACATTGGCTAGAAGTATCAGTGGCAAGTGGGGTTTTCATTGCTGTGAATCTCAGGAGAATATTTGTAATTAGTATCATTTGCCTAATACTTCAGGTTAATTAGAATATTTAATTGAATAGCTGTAATCTTCAGAGATGACTATATTATGATCAAATTAGCTCCATCGCGTCGCATGCGGATCACGGGGCGGCAGCCTGCCTCACTTCTGCTCGCTATTCGAGCCTCTGGAGCGTTCAGCAACATAAGAAAAAATCTGTTTCTTACACTTTTGAATTTTAATGATCCATTTGAACTCTGCCATCAACATTTAATTATTCTAGGGGAAAAAAAAAAAAGGCGCAGCCATGACTCCCATATGGCACGTTGGCAGACACACTCGCCCACAGCGGCCCGCACCTCTCCCCGGCAGCCCCACGAGGATGTGACACAGTCTTTCTCCCCTGAACACCAGGCCTGTTTCTCTTTAATAGTGTTTGCAAATACGGACCAGATGAGGCGGCACAGGAGAGGTTACTAGGATACTGTTGCAACACTGTTGCGAGCAGATGAGCGGAGTGTCACAATGTTACAGAATGTTACAGAATGTTACAGCGGGGTGTCCTCGCTGAACTGTGTGTTGCGTGGGGTCTGGGGGGGCCAGGTGTCTGAGCAGCCCCCCCCTCGGTGTCCAGAAAGGCTTTCTTCTGACGATGTGGGGGGAGAGAGGGCCGGGCTAGGGAGGAGGCTGCACAGAAATCTTCCCGCGACATTGACATGGGATCCCTGACACTCCTAACTCGTAGGATGCAATACACAGGTATTGTACGTGTCCACACAGCGTGCCCGCTGATGGCACGTCAACCATCTCAGGAATGAAGTGAGGATCTAGGAATTAAATCACCATTAGGGAGCGTTTCAAGAGATACGAAGAAAACGCACTCGGGGAGGCGACCGCGGTTTGTCGAAACGTGGCTCGCAGACTCCGCGACTCCCTCCGCGCTGGGCGGTGACGTGATGGGGACAGCCGTGACCAGGCGGCGCGCCGCCCATTCGCAGGCCTCGGAACCCCAGAAGGTGTGCGGGGCCCCGTGTCTCCCCGAGGCCGAGCGCGTCGGGTCAGTGTCGCAGGGCAAGCCAAAAATGGAGCTGAGAAGGGGACAACTGCGGGGTCAGAACAGCTGCTCCCGGCGTGCGTCGCCCGTAGGCGTCCCCCCCCCACTCCTCCCAGCAAGCGGCTTCTATCGCCAGCACTAAACCTCCGGGTCTCAGGGGGCCTGCAGGGAAAACGGGGTGCGCAGCTCTCCTCCACACAATCTTCCCTCTCCTTTTTTTCTTTTTTTTTGCTAGGACTGGGCATCTTTACAGAATTCCCAAGAAACATCAAATAATAATAATAATAATAATAATAATAATAATAATAATAACAACAACAACAACAACAACATCTGAGGGCTCATCTAGAATGGACGTTAGGTTTTGCTTTGAAACGCATAGAGGGGGCTGTTTTACCTGCGCCGGGAAAATGAGGAGGAGGCGCAGCGTTAATCAGCAGCAAGTGTCATAAGAGAGATTTTTGATCTGTTAACGAGAGTGTAAACAACACGCTTGGAATTCACCGTACTGGCACCCGCGCAGCGTCGCGGGCCCCTGAGCGTGTGGCAGGATGACGGATATGAGCGTCGCGTTCTCCAGTACGAAGCCGTGTGATTGGCAAAGGTCTCGGGGACGTGCCCGGCTGGTCATTGACGCTGGGAGGAAGGTAACGGTTATAAAAACCCTGGGAGGCCTCCGATGCAAGCGGGAGAATCGCGCGAGGTGCGTGGAGGAGGGCGTCGGGGATGTGAATTGTCGGGACCCGGATGGGGGCGCGGTCAGCGGCAGGTGCAGAGGTGAGGCGGGTGGGGCCCCGCCGCGGCCCGGGTCTGCGCCTGCGCCCGCGTGGCTCGCCGGCGACACCCGCTCACCGTCCATGGCGAAAGACACTCGCCTCCCACCCATCTTATTTTTAAATCTCTCCCAAAGAGTGATTTCAAATCCATCTTTGAAGCAGCGGTTTAAAAGCACCTTGAGAATTCCTTTTAATGGCTAGATACTGCATAATTGACGTTTTCCTGGATAAAATCTTGGGAAATGGCTGAGTACAGACATACCGTGTGTCGTGAGCTCACGGAGCCCTCCGTTATTGTTCTCGGTAAATTTGGCTTCACATGGCTTGGTGCCCGAGCGGCTCTCTACCTCGGGTGAGCTGGTGTTACATTCGTACCCCACCCAAGTATTCAGAGGTATCTTTTTTAAAAAATTGTTTCTTTTTAAAAAATGGTTTCTTTTTAAGAAATGGTTTCTCCTTGAGCCCCGGGAGCATCTGCCAGCGCCATCGCAGGCAGCGCCGGTCCCGGGGAGCGGCATCGTGACACGCTGTCTCCTCGGTGGAGGTGCTCCCCACACGCGCAAAATCCTCCCAGAATTAAAAAAATCTGCTCCGCTAATTGTGGAACGAATTTCCAGCGACGCTCTCAGAGAATCCAGCTCTAAGTATTCTCCCATCTATTAAACAGATGGCAGATAAGATTGTAAACATATTTGCTTCATATTGAATAGATCGTTTCTGGCATAATACTAATTAACAAATTAAATGGCTGACTTTGCGCATCACATTAGAGTTAAAACCACTTTGTAAGTTTGTCTTGGGTAGTTATTTACCCTGACAATAGCACGCGGTGAAAAACGGATACACGTTCTCGCGGCAACATTATGCGCGGAGTAGTTTGCTTCCTTCAAACTCCATATTTTATTATAATTCATTTGACTTTCATTACAGTCACTCATTACAAAATGTATGTGCATTTAATCCATCTCCGAGGCTGCAGATTCGCGCATCCTCTCGCCGGCGCCGCGGCGATGGGTCTGGTCTGCACGCGGGCGCACGCGCGCGCGAGGCGCTCGGGGAGGAGGACCGCGCCAGCGACGACGCCATCGGGGACGCTTCTGCTGCGCTTTCTTAAAGGGACACAGCGCCTGGCGCTCGGGCGGCTCGCGGTGCCCTGGAGTCCGCCGCCGTGGACTCGGAGGGTGCCCACCCGCTGCCTGCGGGAGGACCTTGCCCCGGGTTCCCACGGCCCTGGTCCCCGCCCCAGTGGGCCCATCTGGGGGATGGGACCCAGGCGCGCCTCCCCCGTCACGGGGGCCCAGGGAGTCGGATGGACTCACCGGGCTGGGCGGGTCGCAGGGGAGGGCAGCACCTGGACGTGGTTACTCCGGATGGGGCGGAGGTTGGGGGGGGAGCGTTTCGTTTTGGTGAAGACGTGGATAAATTATGTAGAAAATGACTTTCGCGCGGCTTGTAAGCTCTTCCCCTCGGTTTACAGGCGAAGGCGTCGGCATGTTTTCTCCACCTTCATACCCTTTTATAACAAAAGAGAAAACATTTCCTACGAGAAAACACTTTGAGAAGGCCACGCCCTAAGACACCCACCAATAAGGACGCATACCGAGCAGCGCTATTTAGGCAAAACCTGCCCAACCGCGGGGACCAAGTAATTTCTGGAGGTTTCTGGGAGCCGGGTGCAGCACTGGGCAATCCACCAGCCGCAGACTGTCCCAAGAAAGAAACTGTACACATGGTTTGGCTAAAATAACCAGTCACGTGACGGTGAGGTGTGGCCACAGATCGTATTTGAGGAGGCGCTGGGCTACAGCCACAGCCTTGCAAAGAAAAGGCCTCTTCCCCGGTGTCACCCGGTGTCACCCGGTGTCACCCGTTGTCGCCCGGCGTCAGCTGTCAGCACCCCGGGGCGGGTGGCACTCCCTCCATCCTAAAGGGCGAACCCCCAATCAGCTCCCTGGTTTTTCTTGCTCCCAGTTCGTAGAGCAAGCACCGACATGCCACCCACCCACAGGCGTTCGAGGTCACTGCCACGGTCGCACGGGCCAGAACTCTCCCATTCAGCACGCGTCTCTGTGTTTTTACTGTACCTCCCGGGCGCGGTTTTACAGGTGGGCCTTTTCACAATCGGGAGTGTTCTCTGTCACCGGTCGGTTTCCTGCCTGCTCCGCATGTCCCTGGCTTGTGAAAGGACAGCCCTGCTGACTGGGAGCCTGCTACAGAAGGGACGCATGTGACACATCCCTCTGGGGAGAATGTGACGAGGGCCCAGCCCGGACCGTGTGCATGAAACCACAGGAAAGCGCCTTCCGGTGGAGACGGAGCTGAGCTGTTTGCATGTTGTTACTGCGCCCCATTATCCATGCGAAATATTTAGGGGACTCCATGTGTGTGTGACGACCGCCGTAAGCCACAGAGCCGGCACACGTGGCCGTGCCGGTGAGCTTTCTCCTCCGGGTTCCAGAAAACCCCCAGACCTCGGGACACGTGGTGGGACTGCCAACATTCCCATTTCAAAAATAATTCGCTAACAGTTGTCAAAGAAAATGATAAAATGCAGATTCATTAATTAGGACAGAATTTAGGATTGTCTTTCACAAAATCTCACTCTTTTTAAAGACAAGGTGTTTTTTTTTTTTTCCCCAAATGAAACCATTTCCCCCAAGACAGGGTCGTGCGCTCGTAAGCCCATGAAATGTTCAGACGGGATAAAGAGGCAGATAACATATTACCTGGAGGGAAATCATTGACAGCTAATCAAAACTTCCAGAGAAAATTCTAGTTAAATACGTCTGTCAGCCTAAGAAGGCGTGGGCCTCCTGTGAGATGCCCTGGGCTCCCAGGCGCCATCGCTGGGCGGGTATCCGATGGCAGCTGCCAGAGGATGGTTAGAGAAGACGGCTAAGAACCCTGGAGGATCAAAATGATGTGCAAAGCCTTCCGATTTAAGAAGTGTCTCCCAGCAGCCCGGGACGGAGCCTCTGAGCCCGGTGAGGGTGCCGGCGATGACGCCCATTTCTTATTCACAGGGAGGGGCGGAAGAGACATCACGGGTACATGGTCTTCGTTTAAAAGATGGAGTGATGAGTTCTGGACACAGAGGAGAACAGCAAGACGATTATTTTATCCGTCCCATCGTAAAACGTAAAATAAGCTAAACTAAAGTAAAATAAACCTTTCGTAATATAGAGATTGATACAAATAATTGGATGAATTTGGTGGGCGTGAGGTGGTTTGTTTGTTTAGACTGGAAATAACTGTTTTCTTGAGTAAATCTACCCGGTAAAAGATTTCACTATAGCTTAGGCAAGGTGTTTCTGCCTGGATTAAACCTCCTTCTGTCCTTAATTATCTTCTACCATTTACTATAATTCCGTCATCTTCGCATTAAGAAAAATGCAGATAAATGTTTAAAAAACGAATGGAGATGATTCTCTCTTTAGTAAACAGAATCGGGCCAGCCCCCCTTCCCCAGAGACTCAGATTCAGGGTGCGGTGTGCGACCCCGCTGCGCCGGGTGGGACGCGGGGTTCCGCGGGTCACGGGCCGCAGGTCTGCTGGGTACAAGCATCTGTGGGGCCGGGGTACCAGGGCACAGCCGTGGGGTGCGGTCCTGCAGCGCACCACGGGGCACCCCCTCTCCGTCGTCCGTCGGGGCTCCTTGTCGGGGATTGGTGGCCTTGCTGTCGCCTGCCCCAGCCTGCGTGCCCGTTCCTGCACAGCCCGTGTGCGCCTCCCCTCCCCCACCCTTACCTGTCGCGCAAGGTCCGCCACCGACGGCCTGCAGTCTGTACAGAACATGTCACAGCGTGTCCTGCCTTTCACGCAGGCCACAGTGACATCGTCAGCCTCATACAAACCCGAAGGTACGAATCTGCGGGAAGGGTCTGGACCATCGTTCAGAACGGCTGACAGAATCGCCGCGAGGGGATGGCCTGAGGTGACGGTTTATCAGATGCGTTTGCATCGGGGTCTGTGTATATCACTCCGTGAAGCATAACTGTTTGTTTGCTAAAGTGAGTGTTTTTCTAAATTAATATTGAATATTTTTTATTACACACACACGCACACACACACACACACACACACATAAAGGCAAAGCAAAAGTTGTTGTCTCATTAAAAAAAAGATATCCGCAAAGTTAAACAATGCCAGTTTCAAATGTGGCATTAGAGGGTTTAAATGTTAAAAAAAAAATCTTTATTTCCAATGATAAATGAATATTTTTATTCACTTCTTATATCAAACGTTTAAAGTCTCTCCTATAGAAAGTGAAATTTGTGAGGTGACTGAGAATGTTATACATAAGAAAAAATGTCAACGTTTACCATAAAAGAATTCGCCTTAGTGGCAATAACAAAAATGCAAATTTGTGTGGAAAAGCATAAAAATGATGTTTTTACTGAATTCGGAAACCTTTGAGGCATCGCTGTGTCTCGAAGTGACGATTGTGCGTGTGTGATTCACAACTGCACCGGGGAAAAGCGTGTTTTTTTTTTTTTCACCAACTGACAGAAGTTTTGCTTTGAAATTGTAATATTTTATCTCACACAAAATGATGAAACCATAAAATATTGGTGAAGAAACTAACGTTGGGTATAAAGAGTATTTCAACACAACGTAATGCATCTTCTGTCTTCACTTCCCACCGTCAGCCAGACTTCGCAGCGGTCCCAGCATCAAAGGCCTCTTCTGGGGATGAATCTTAAATGTCCTACAGTAAAATAAAATATTTTCTAAATAACTCCTCTATGTTTTTTTGGTATAAAACTTGCAAAGGGAAAGACATAAATAAATATTCCCATAAATCAAGGTAGAACCTGAACAAATTAAATGCCAAGAACTCAAAAACCATCTAAGATTTAATTTTAAAATTAAATGATGATGTTTGGAATTTATAAATTTAAAATTAATACCTCCTAGTGAAACTTCTATCACCAAATAAAATCATTTGTATTCTGAATGCAAGGAATGACATTGAATAAGCCTATATCACCTGAATTTAAAAAATCGTACGAAAAAATTATTAATAGAGTACCTTAATTTCAGAGTTTGTATTATACATTATTGTATGTATTGTGTCATTATTATTATATTTTGTTATATTTATGAGGGTTTCCCCCCTGAATAAAAGAGAAAATATAGTATTTGAGAAAATACAGAGACTGAAATATGTAAAGATCTTAATATAAAACAATAGAATTGAGTGTCTTCCATTTTGTAGAATTTTTGAGCTTTCCGGCCATCTCAGTATTTATACTCTTTCAAAAGCAATTATATGAAAAATTCAAAGAAATAAGAGTTTTTTAAACCTTGAAGATAATACGTAGAGACAGACATGCCTTCGAAATTGATTACATTATGGACATGTCCCAAGAATATAATGATAACGCTTATGCTTATTTATCGTGTAAATAATTAATATAAAAATAATTTCAAAGAGTTTGTTTTTGTGTATACAGACATGTGTTATTTACATGTTTCAGAGAAATTTCAGGTTTAAAATAGTCTTGAACGGGACTATTTTATAGATTTTATCAATAAAATTAAACCAAACTGTCAGTCGATAAATAAACACGTTGGTTATATAATTTTAGTTGTTTTCATCATTTCCTTTTACTCTGAAAAATGTTCCTGCTTGGATGATACATTTCATGGTCATGTTCCTTTCTGCTAGACCCTGTCTGTCCCGGCCCTATATTTAAAAGAAAGCACCTGGATCTCTGCTTCCAATTAGGACCGAGGGAGAAACAAGAAACTTGCTTCCTCGCTAAGCATGAGAATAATTTGTATCAGCTACAAACGCGTAGTTTTTAACGTTCATCGGAGCGCGGAAGATGCCTGGGAAACCACGGAGACGAGCAGCTAGAAAGTGACCGGTCCTTTCCGAGCGAGAGAATCGCGACATCTTTTTTTACTTGTCGCGGAGCAATGAGAAGGAAATCCTTCATCTTTAGGGGGTAAGGGGAACTTTTACAGAATTCTTCTTGGCGTTTGCAGCCGGCCAGAGCTGGAAGTCCTAGCAACCCCGAGGTAACTGCTTCCCAAAGGCGGGGGGCCCTGGCGGAGGGAGACCCCAAAGGCGCAGGAAGGCAGCCGGGCCACCGCGGACATCAGAAGGCGCTCCCGAGGGTCGCGCAGTGGTCACGGGGCCACGAGGGACGCAGAAGTCCTCAGAGCCTCGCGGAGGAGAAGGGGGTTCCCGACCCCCCCCCCCCCCCCACAGAACTCCTTCTGCAGCGGCGTTAACCAAATCCAGCCACCGCTGCAACCCAGAGCCCCGTGGTCCCGCCACGGGGGATGCGCCGGACGCCTCGCCCGCGGGACGCGAGGGGCACCCGTTCGGGGTGCGCGTCCACTTCAGCCTCTGCTGCTGTTTGATACGCGATGCACGTCACGCCTTACACAACGCACACACCGCACGGGGGAGCGGGACCGTGGTACCCACGCTCACAAGTGACGGTGTCGGGAGAAGACAGAACGGCTCAGGCAGGGGGTCACCGCACGGGGACTCCCAGCGTCCTGCGGAGGAGTGGGAAAGCGGGTGTGAGCGAGGAGGGGAGGGAAAAATAGTCAGAAGACGGAGCAATGTGTGTTATCCAAAGGGAAACGCAGGAAGGGACGACCCCCTCAGCGTGATGATGGCGAAGACCAGGCGGTGATAACAGGAGGACGGGGGGTCTGAGATGCTGAGCCTGAGCTCGCCAGGCCGACCCGGACACCCCCAGCGTGGGCGGGCAAATGTCTCTCAGGAGAAAGCGGGCACTCATCCATCATCAGGAGCGCTGGTTGGGTCAAAAGACACCCGTAAGAAAATGACCGAGCAAACCGCAGACTGAGAAAAATATTTGCAAAACATATATATTTTTGCAAAATATACATTTTATTGAATGCACTTTCAATAAAGGATAAATGAAACTATTCAAACATAGAAAGAAGACTCAAATTTTTTTAAAAAAAAGGGGAATAGAAGGGGCCATGAGAATGTCCACTGGGCTTATGAAATATGGTCAATATTGTTAGTCGTCAGGAAAATGCAAGCGAGATGCCATTTCACACGCGCTAGGGTGGCGGGCCAGCGCGATACAAGCAGTTTTGGTGAGGAGGGGGTGTCGTGGGCTGCGCCGTGTCCCATAACACCCACGGGTGAAGCCCTAAGAAACTGCAGTCACGTGTGTCCCTGTCAGAGGTGCCGGCTGCCGGAAGCGCTGGCGCTGGTGCAAACCGCCATGAACCCCGTGCTCTCCGCAAGGGGCGGGGGTGGCGGCCAGGCCAGGTCTCGGGCAGGCCTGGCTGCGGCGCGGATCAATGCAGCCCTCGGCACGGGAAGTGTCATGGCATCTCTCGGGACTCATCGCTGTCCCCTGGCCTGAGTATGTGCTCAGTTCACGTTAGGCCGACGGATGGCCACGGGGTCCCCGCCGTTGGAGGAAAGAGCAGGGAGGAGGGCCCCTCCCTGGAAGGGGCCCGGGGCCCCCTAAGACGCGGGCAAGCCATTTCGCCGCTTGGGTCCAGATAACGAGTCCCCGACGCGCTTCATGCGCGCCGAGGCCCAGTTGAGGGCCGCGCATCGGGACGCCCGCTCCTCGTCTTCAGGAGAAGCGACTTCAAACTGATGAGCGACGGTGCGAATTGACAGGGACGCCCCGCCCGCGCAGTGGCCACAGCCGAGGTATACGAGAAGCAGACGCGCGCCCCGAAGCGCCACCAGGACGCCCGAGGCCTGCCGAGTCGCCCCTGACCTCCCCACGGGCCGGCACAGAGGCCGTGTGACCTCACGTATTCGCATGTGACTCCAGGATCTCGGATCCTTAGGAGGACTGCGAGCCTCCCCGCCCCCAGCCTCCGAGGCCACGCTGCTCACAGCCGGGTCTGGAAGGATGGATGGAGAGACCAGACGACACAGCATCTCCCCCAGCGCGCCTGGAGCAGCCGGCCTGTTCGCGCCTCTCCTGGGAGCCCAGGGCGCAGCCCAGCCCCCACCCCTGGCGCCACATCGACCCCTCCGACAGTCGCCCCGGACCCCAGGTGGCCCCGGACTGTGCTGGGGCTGAGCCGCGGGGGGCCGGGGCGCGCGCCGTCTGGGGCGTGCAGTCTGAGCGTCTCGGGCAGGCCTGGCTGCGGCGCGGATCAATGCAGCAGCGGGAGCCCTCGGTGCATCTCACTCAGATGGTTTTGCAAGTCAGCGGCGGTCGGGGCGGATTGAGGAGGAAGAAACGCACTCCAGGGCTGCGGGGCTGCGCAAAGAGAGCAGCGCGCGCAGGGCGAGCTGGGCGGCCGGGGCCCTGTCCTCCCTCCGCACCGCAACAGCCATCCCGCGCCTCCTCGCAGGGCCTGAGCCAAGGACAGGCTTGCCGCATAAAGCAAGCCGAGCCAGCATCATCCAGATGACAAAGGCAGCGACCAGCAGGTGCGGGGGTGGAGGGGGCTTCCCGGCCCCCGCAGGGCACCATCCGTGCTCACGCACGACCTCCCCTGCCATGCATGCCCTCTGCAGAGAACCACACGCCAGCACCACATCCGGCCGCGCCGCGCGGAGCGCGGGCCTGCGAGGGCGCGTGTGTGCGCGTGTGTGTGCGTGTGTGAGCGCGCGCGCGCCCTCCGCCTCTGCACAGCTGTCTTTACACAGTTGGACTCCTTCACGAGAGTCGCCCTAACTACCTTAACATATGTAGAGCCAAATTAAAATTACTTTATCAATCTTGCATTTTCAGCTTCCCCATCTTTGGGGTTACTTCCCACCCATGTGTTCCATTATCGCAGTGAAGTCATCTCGTCTCCCGAACGGAGAGACACCAGCCAGCAGAGCCGCCTCGGGTTGGGGTGCGGGAGGCAGCGGGGGAAGCGGGGAGGAGGGGGCTCTGATTCGTCAGCGCTCCCCTCTTTGGCCACATTCGCATGTGAAGGCTTGGAGACAGTGTTCATCCTCCACCATTTTTTTCCTCTCACTTTTGTGAAACAATATATTTTCCCTGAACTGTTTTCTTTCAACACATTTCTTATGAATTGAAGTGGGATTTGGGGCTACAGCGTAAAAAAAAGAACATTCTCTTTTACATACAACAAGCATCTCATCAAAGCAGCTACAACGCAACTGACAGATGCAATATCTGAAAGTGTAACATGCAAATAACACAAAAATGAAAACAAATGCCCAGGGAGACTAAGGGTACCAACTCCCCTCACGAGGTTCTGAACCATTCGTTCTGACTGTTTCTTAAGCCGCTCATCATTCGTGCGGAGTCAATTCACCGTTATCTTTTTTATTATTATTTTTTCTAATTTTACATGCGAGCCACAGTTGTGCTTTGCTCCTATTATCCCCTTCGTTGTATTGAAAAAACTATGTGGATGACAATTAAAATATAAATAAAGCGGATACAAAGGTTGGTCAATGTAGGGACCCGTGAGGGTTGTGACCAACACCCAGACACCTGGGCTTCCTGCCTGGGACAGCTGAGGTGTCTGAGCTTTCAGTGTCTGTGCCAAGTGGCTTGGATCCGGTGCTGGCCGGCCGGGCGTAATTAACCCCTTCCGGGAACTAAATAAGAACTTTTACAATATCGAATTAAAACAAAACAAAACAACAACAACAAAGGACACGAAAGATAAGAAGGAATATCGTTCTTTCGGAGAAATGCATTTTAATTCGGCGGTAAGTGACGTCCAGTACGTGCTCTGCAAAGGTGTCCCAGCAGTGTCAGAAAAAGGTGTCCTTCCTTCCGGAGAAAGGCATTTTAATTCGGTGGTAAGTGACATCTGCTCTGCAAAGGTGACCTAGCGGCGTCAGAAAAAGGTGTCCTTCCTTCGTGTGTCTCTCGTGGCTAAGGGGTCACTCGTCCCCGTTCAGCTGCAGTGACCCGAACACAGCGACACACACTGGTACATGCAGTGGATGGCCACTGTCACAGCCGTGTCCTGTCCCACACGTGACAATGCCCAGGCTCCTTATCGTCCCCTCAGGTGGGTCACCATGTAAGCTTTTTCCTGGTTTGTTGAAGCTCGAGCAACGCGACCAGGCAGAGCCCTGTTCCTGCCCACCGGGGACCTGGGCGCCCGGCGGTTTGGGGCACGCGGCCGGGGAGTGGGCTACGGGGCCATCCGAGTGGCTGCGGGACATCAGAACCGGCTGCGCAGTGGCTGCCCCAGTCGGCACCGCCGCGCGGAGGGCCGAGCCTTCCCTGGGATCCATCCTCACCAACAAGTAGTGTCGTCAGACTTCTCAACTTTTGCCAATCTGGTGGGTGCAAATGGCATCTCATTATTGTTTTAATTTGCATTTCTCAGATTACTAATGAGGTTTAGCATCTGTTCATGGGTTGATTTGCCATATTTTTTCCTCTGCTGTGAACCTATTAGGTTGTGTGCCTTTTTATTACTGACTTGGAGAAGTTTCTTTCGATATGTATTTGGATTATTAATCCTTTGTTAGTGGAACGAGCAGCAAATCTGTACTCCTAGTTGGCGGCTCATCGTCCCACTGTTTCCTTGCGTCATCTGAGACGCAGGAGTTCAGAATTTAATGTAGTTCATTTTCTCGTTTTGCGTTCTGGTTTTTTTTTTTTTTCGAGTTAGCATTTCCTGTCCTTAGCTCCATCAGATTTCCCCGCCTCGAGCTTGCGAAGTTATTGCCCTGATCTTCCCTATGAGAACCTGGTTTTGTGGGTCTCAGTCTCCGAGGACTGATGGAGCTCGTGGCGGGGAGGCCTGGGGTCCACCCCCTGGCTCCCTGCGGCTCACCCATCTCCCAACAGCAATTATTAAACGGTCCCTTCCCACGTGCTCCGATGTGACACTGCCTGTCTCCTGGCTCAAAGAGCACTGCCCGAAACGTTACGAGTGATTTTTATAGATGTGCGCAGTGAGCGTTTGGCAAAGATGGGTGACTCTCGCAGGAGGGGGTCTGTGGGGTGCGGGGCTCTGTCCCAGGAAGGCACAGGAGCGGGTGGGCAAGGACGCTGATGCTGGCGGATGATGGCTGTCAGATGCAGAAGTGGCCCCTGCCTCTCAGGGCGGGAGGACCCTCACCCGGGAGGGACCTTCTCTCTCCGGCAGAACTCACTGCACCTCTCGTAGGTGAAGGCGTTTGCATGGCATCGGTGTCCCGCAAGCACATGTGTCACTTGACAGGGTCTGAGTCCTCATCCATGAGAGACAGTCAAACAAAACCTGTGACCCGCATGAGACACCCGAGGCCTTTGTCACATGACCCCTGGAGCTGGAGCTCCTCAAGCTTGAGCGACCTGGAAACCGCACAGCAGGCCGGCGGGCACCCCGAGGGTTCCGACCCTGCCCGAGGCCTGGGGATCTGCATTTTAACCAGCGTGTCCTGAGAACCAGCCGGCCAGGGGGACATCGAGGACACGGGAGGTCAGCCGTCCCTTTGTCTGAAGTCCGGCATTTGGAGTACGTTTCTGAGCACAGGTGTCAGATCTCTGCGCGTGCACGAGCCTGTCCCTGCCGTTCTGTATTCCCATCCGCTGGCCTGCTTTGCTGTCACCGCGCCTGCACCCGGGTGGGCCTGGCTGCCACCGCGCATAGTAAATCCTGACACGCAGCCTGGGGAACCCCTCGCACTTCTTCTGTTGGACTGTTCTGAGAGAGATGTGGCAGCCACCATTACGGAATCAGACAGAGTCATTTCACTGCCTGAAACGCCTTCTGCGCTCTGAGACTCACCCCGCCCCCCAACCCTGCTGCCAGAAGCCGCAGGGTCACCTCCCTGCTACTTACCACAGCGCCCCCCCTGAGCGCGGAGGTGAATCTCATGATTTAGGGGGCTCCCCCTGTGACTGGGTCCCCCCCGGGACTTTTTAGGTTTCAGACCTGTGCCCTGCGAGCCTCCAGCGACCCACCAGTCCCGGCCCAGACCCCCACACACACACTTACCCACAAGCCACTGCTTCAGGCAACTCTCACCTCTCACACCGACTTCAGAGCAAGGGCGTGGATCTCTGCAGACAGGACGCTGAGATTTTCCTGCGGATTTTACCAAATCCATCCATCAAGTCGACACCGTAATGTGAGAGAGTCTTCAAGTCCCAAACGAAGTATCTCTGTTCCTATGGATCTCTGATTTTTTTTATCCATTTTGAATGTTTTCACATATAAAGGCTGTACACATTTCATTAGATTTACACCCCAGTATTTCTTCTTTTGTAGATTCTTTTTATTTGAAATTCCAGTTGTTCGTTGCTGGTGTAAGGGAGACCGGTTTTGTTTGGCACACGGCCCTCCACCTTGCACTTTAGACACTGTTCTTGAGGTGTGTGTGTGTGTGTGTGTGTGTGTGTGTGTGTGTATGTGTGTGTCTCCGTGCTCCCCAACCTTCCGCATCTCTCTCTGTGCCTCCCAACCTTTCGTGGGCCTCCCTCATGGTACCGATTTTATTGCTCTTTTGTTTCCACTGATTTTCTGTATTGTCATCCTTTTCTCAGTCATTATTTTCTTCTTTAGCTTTTCTTTCTCTTCCTTTTCTTGCTTTGAGGTTTAAATGATGCATCCCGTAATCTTCCCGACGACAGAGCTTAGGAGTTGGTCTCCCACCCTTTAGCCTGAGCATGGAACGCTGTGCATTCTCCTGGAAGTCCTGTTTTTGCCGTGACTCATCCATGTCGATGTTGTAGTTTCATATTAATTGTTTACTTTTTTAAAAAAGCTTTTCCTCTGAGAGCTCCTTCATCGACACAGTTTATAGACGTGTTTTGCTTTTCTCCCAGCTCTCTTTCTGGTACTGATCTCCAGTGTCGGCTGCTGAGGACACATTTTATATGATTTCTCTTCTCTTTTAAAAATATTGAGGTGCGTTTATGACCCAGAATTTGGTCTCATTTGGTGACTATTCCATGTTCACTGGAAAAGGAAGTGTACTGTGCTATTGTTGGGTAGAGTTTTCTATACATTCCAACCAGATCAAACTGATGGATAGTGCTGTTCAAAAACCTATATGCTCATTGATTTTCCGCCCACCGCGTGCATCCATTACTGCACAAGGGGCGTGGCCATCTCCACCTGGGACAGTGGCTTGTTCCTGTTGCTCCCTCCGTCCGGTGAACTTTGCCTCACCCACCCTGACGCTCTGTTGCTAGGTGCACACACATTTCAGACTGCTAAAGCTTTTCGAGATTGTGCCCCTTCACTATGAAGCCATGTTCCTTTGTATCTCTGATAATTCTCCTTGCTCCCAATGGCGTGGCCTGGGGTCACCCTAAGTTCTGACTTCCTTGGATAAGGAAAGCTTGGGCATTTCCTGTCTCCCCGTTCCCTCCTCCCTGCCGACTCTGGGCTCCCCTAGGTCCTCTGCACCCTGCCACTCGGCTGGCAGCCACGGTGCTCCCCAGGAGCCCCGCTGGTGCGAGCTGAGATGTGGGGAGAAGGGCCAGGCTGTCATCTCACGATGCTCAGGGCACGCGGGTCCCAACCCCGCCCAGTCAGGCGAGACAGGAGGCGGGGCCTGCGGCAGAGATGGGGGTTTGTCTTCCTCCAGGTGGGGTGAATGGCCGGCCTGTTCACCTGCGCCGTAAGCCTGACATGCGCAGAACGCCTTGGCCGGCCCTGTAACGAAGACTCTCCCTGCCCCCGCCCGCGGCTCGGGGGCCCCGCAGGTAAAGCCTGGGGTCCCAGGCGTCCCTCCCTCTCGCGCCAGTCCCCACCCAGCCTCCAGCAGTTCCTCGCGTGGTCACTGAGGTGTCCCGTGGTTTATGCCCAGAGTGGCTTCTGCCCCGGGTCCCCACACCGCTGCTGTCACTTTTCTGGGTTCGCCTGCGCCTGGCCCCCCAAACGTCGGGGTGGCAGGTTTCCCTGTGCCCTCAGTTCCCCGATGTGCTTATAAAAATGGTCGACTATCGAGATTTTATTCCAGCTTTTTCTTATTCTAAGACAGCAGCGACAATGTCTGTGATCTTTAAGTGTCGGAGCTGAAACCGGAAGTCCCATATATTTTTGCACAAAGAGAAAAAAAGAAAAAAAGAGAGCAAAGTATTCACTGTGGAAATTGAAAATAAATGACAAAGGACAGAGATAACATACAGCAGATCAGGGTTTTAGAAATGGCTGTGCAGACGGAACCCAGCTGAGAGGTCGCGGGATTAATTCTGAATCAGAGGAGGGATGCTCCCTCATCAAAAGGGAATAAATAATATAGATGAATCTAGAAGATTCGGGAGACTGCCGTGGGAAGAGACTTGGTATTTTCAAAAGGAGAAAATGAAGGCGTGTGAATTGCAATGAATTTGGTGAGTTGAGCAGAGCAGAAATTATGTGTCACGGAGCCGATAGAACAGAGTCAGTGAAAATAGTCATTTTTAAAATCCTTCAGTCAGCAGGGGGAGGCCGGCGGAAATTAGGGGACTCGGTTTTGTCGCGGAGCTCGGCGGTCCCTGCCCTGACTTCCTGCGCGCGAGGCTCGGGGCTGGGGGATGGCGGGGGGCAGGGCGATGGCGGGTGAGTGGGCTGGGGTCACGCCACGGTGCCTCAGACCCCGCGGCTTAGAGGACAGGCGCGCGCTTCTGGGTTCTGGACCCTGGAGGTGCGGTTTCGGGGTGCCGGAGGGTCTGCGCCTGGGTGCACGCGGCCTCGCCTTTGTCCCCGTGTCCCCGCCTTTGTCCCCGTGTCCCCTCCTCTCGCAAGGACACCGGCCATATGGATGAGGTCGCACTGTCTTGACCCCTTGCAACCTCGATCACCGCCTCGATGGCCGCGTCTCCCGCACAGGCAGTCACGTGGTGGGTCGGGGCGTCCCCCCACGGAGGGACAGGGCCGGGGGTCTGGGAGCCTGCGGGGTGACGTGTGAAGGGGGGCGTCAGCAGCGCCCCCCACCCCGGGGCCGGGAGAGCAGCTGCCTCAGGGCTCAGACGCCCGGCGACAGGAGGCTTTTATTTAGGGAGCAGACAAATGCCTGCGCCCGGCTCGCCTGTGGGGCCACTGACAGTGTCTCACGGAAATAAAAAATGTTGCTCGTGGCGCGGCTGCTTCTGTGGAAGGTTCACCTTTCCCAGAAATGGATTTGGAAAAGTGCCCAGATCGCGCATCTGGCCCTCTAATTTACAGCCCGAGGACCAGAACGTGGGTAAACTGCTGTCTCTCTCCTGGCTCCGGCGGGCGCGCGGCGGACGCGGGGGGCGCGGGGGGCGCGGGGGCACCCGCCCCCCCTTCCGCCGGGCCGGGCTGGGGCTCGTCCCACAGACGTGCCCGTGGGAAAGGGCCCTTAGTCCCCACTGTGCAGAGCAACAGTATTCTACCTATTTCTGAAAATAAAAATAAATCATTGTGAGAAATAATAATTACTTACCCACATCCTCCAGTATTTTTCTCCGGCTGCAACTTCCTAGGAAGATGGGTAAGGAGTCCTAAAATCAGTCCTAGGTTAAGGGGGGACCCCCCCCCAGGTGCCCCACTGACCCGAAGGGGCTACCGTCAGTTCTCTCTGTGATCCGACAGAAGCCCGTGGTCTAACCACAGGCGTCTTTGACCTTCAAGAGCCCAGCAGGGGTCATCCTTCCTAGCTCATCAGCATCTAGACAGAGAAATATAAACACCGGAGCTCAGCCCCGGGCCTCACCGCAGAACAGCCTGGGAGTGAGGCTCCAGCCGCTGTGCCCCCGACATTCCCATGGGGGCCCCCCGTGGGCAGGGAGGCGGGGCCTGGGCCCTGGGTCTGGGGTCCTTCTTGGAGGTGTCCTCCTGGCCGCCCTCCAGGAGGCGGCCTCTCCAGCAGGTTCTCCCCGATTTCAAAGCAGAGGTTTTACTTATTGAAAAGTATAAACTATTTTTAGCCGCGAAGTGATTACACTTCCGTGCGAGCAATTCATATGCTAATCACGCCTTTACCTATTCATTACAGCGGGGTTTGTACTAGATAATGACACCCTAACCTCGTTTTCGGGTCACCCCGTGCACTTGAAAACGCTAACCCGTTCCTTCCTAAAATATTTAGACTGCCTACTCATGACAGTTGAGAAAATATTGCCTGTACCACTCACTTAGTTTGCAGACGTAAACCCCTGACACGTCGAACCACAAATTGCTTTGCCGAGTGTACACTTTACCTCCTGCATTTGTGACTTAAACACGGCATCCCCACGGCCTCGGCTGCGTCTAATTGAGTTACATAATTCCTCCCCAGGACGTAACAGCGATGCCTCTGGCATTAAAAATTGTCCCACGTTGCAAGAGACGTTTGCAGACCGGCGAGGCTAACGCCCTGATTTGGCACTCGGGGAACAAGTCTTCGAGGCCAAGGGTGCCCTTCGCACCCAGACACAGCGACGCGCGCTGACTGCGGTAAAGACACACATAGGACGACGCCAGCACTTGTCCCTGAAGGTGGCCGCACTTCCGCCAGCGCGGGGAGGGCCCTTCGTGGGCTTTGCGGACCCTCGTGGGGCGCCGAGTCGGGGCTTCCCGTGTGTGCGGGGCCTCGTCTCCATGCACGAAGGCCCCCGAGACTCTAGCACCGAGGATTGTGACGTAGCGTGACGTCATCGCATGCATGGCTAAAGGTCACCTCGCTGAGAAATAAAAAGGATGGTTTCTCCTGCAGGGGGTCGCATAGTGCAGTGAGAAGCGGTGACACCAGCCAGCGCTGGGACGCGGGAGGGTACCAAGGCCTCAGGGAAGGACAGATGAGCCGGAGTCTGCACCTGCGCGGCGGGCCCCCCTCGGCTTCACGCCCTGGGAAGCGGGGAGCATACTCTCTCTCCAGCACGCGAGCGGCCGGCGGGTCTCCCCGCAGCCGGGTCTGCGGGCCTCTGCTCGCCCCACCCGGCCAGCACCACTCTAGGCCCTGGGCTGGGGCGGTGGCAAAGCTGGCTCTAGGGGCGGGGGGCTGGTGGGCCAGGAGGCCGGGTGGGGGGGGGGCGGGGGTGGAAGCCCCAGGCCCAGGAGCTCCCCTGGTCTGTTGACAGAGGCTGACCCGAGCCTGCCTGATAGCCAGGTTTGGGGCGCACGCGCACAGACTCACTGCCGGTCGGGGCGGCAGGGGTTGGGGGGCCCTCTGCGGTGGGCACCAGACGGGCGAGCGGGCCGGGCGCAAGGCTGGCGGCCACGGAGAGGGGCACGCGGGCGCTGCCGAGGCTGAGAAGACCCGCCCAGGACGCGCTCGGCCTGCTCGGTTGCGTGCGGGAAGCCAGGAGAGCAACGTGGAAATGCAAAACTTCTGGGCTAATGTGGAAATGCGAAACTTCTCGCTCTTGAGACGCTCTTCGGAGAGCTGATGACGTCAGCAGGCAGCGCTGGACCCCAACCAAGGTGTGCGGGGGCTGGCGGCCCGATCCCGCGCGCCCTGGGACGCGCGGCGCGTTTTGAAGGCGTTTGGGGGTGCACTAGGAAGGAAAGCTGTGGGGACTGCGGCTTATCTACTGGTGACTGGGGATTTCGCCCTCTGTTCTCTGCTGAGACATTTGTCTTAAATATCCCCGTTCAAACCCCTCGAGCTGGCTTTTCCTGAAGGGAAAAAACCCCACAACTAAAAACCCTACATCTCGACAACGCTTCATTTAGAGGGAATCGCGCTATGGATCAAGCGTTCAGCAGCGCTCGGGCTGTTCGTGCGTGAGCCGTGACCTGCCCTGCACCGGGCGACAGTGGCGCTGCGGCGTTCGCAAGGGCAAACCCACGCGGCCGGCGCTGGGGTCTCGTTGTCTACACCGAGGACGCTGCGTCCGCGTCATTAGTTCCAGGCCTCAGGAAAGTGGGTCAAAATCGGGCGTTGGAAAAATACGACCTGACCGAGTATTGAGTGAAATCGTTCTGGGCTGCTAAGCCTGTGTCTCAGCTGCAGCCTGGGGAGGTGTCCCCTCTGCTCCCGCGTCCCTGCGGCCAGCGCCGGCCCCCTCGCTGGTGGCGGGGACCGCGGCTCCGCTGGCAGGGCTGTCACACTCCGACCGCACCTCGGATATTGTAAATAGAGCAGCTTCTACTCTACAGAATTCAAAGAGCACAGCGCTCCACGGCCTCGGCTTTCTATAGAGGCAAAGGCAGGAACTGTAACAATTAGCCCCCCAGTGGGACAGCCCGGCGTCCTGTCCCGCGGCTGCGTGTGGCACCACATGAGGGACGCGCGTGGACCTGGGGGACACGCGTGGGGTCAAGGCCGTTCCCCAGACAAGGGGGTTCTGAGCATCTTTGTTCCAAACTGCGAAGATAACTACGGAGAAACGGATGGAGGTGGGAAAGGCGGCTCTGTGTCAGGAAAATCGTCTGTTTGCTGCTCCTTTTTGTCCAGAATGGACCACAGTGACGCTCACGAGTCCCCGGGCCTGGCCGCCCCTCCGCCACCCGCTGTCTGGCACACCCCAGACCCAAGCGCCATCATCCCCCCCCGCCCCCCCCCTGCCCCCAGCGCAGCCGCCACGTGCTGCCCTCCGGGCTGCCACCCCCGCGACCGTCCGTCTGTCTACAGAACTGACAAGTGTCGGCGCGAAGCCTGAGTCTCTCAGGAACTCGGGCAGCCTCGTAAAAGCCGGGCGCGGAGGCGGGGGGCGGGGAGCAGAAGGTGAGCGCCGCGGACGGGGCTGTAAATTCGACCCCGCTCTCGTGTTTAGAGTCCCGCCCCGCGAGCGCCCGGCGTCCTCCCTCCCGCGGCGCCGGGCGTGTGGCCGCAGAAGCTGGGGCGCGGACCTTCTGATGGCTGTCGCGGTGTGCCGCTGCGTCCCCAGCAGTCGCTCGCTGCGACTCGCCTGATTAGCATGCAGCAGACAAGTCAGGGGACCTGAATGCGAACCTGGCCCCGCCAAGCTGTCAACGTCCTGCCCTTCGATAAATGACCCGGCGCCGCTGCCGCCGGACGTGGGGACGCGGGGAGCTCGACACTAAAAGCAGCGCTCGCGTGACATCATCCGGCTTCCACTGTAATGTCGCCGAGGTAATCATTAGCATTTAAACATGCATAAAATTTAATTAACCTACTTACCAGTTTGCTTAGAACTTTTGAAGGGCTACCTAGAGTCCTCTCGGCGCTTTTTATGGCGGAGTTTTGGAAAGCTCACAAAGAGAGAAGTTCACTGGGATTTTTCTCCCTAAAGCTGATGGGCCGTGACAGATGAGCAGATGACCCGACTTAATTATTATTGAATTCGTTATTACTGCTTTGTTGTCACCCAGCTCAGCCGGGGTAAAATGATGACAGTAGGTACCTCATTAAAACAGCTGTTTCAATTATGTAGCGGCAAATATTTAAAAAGCGAGCCTTCCAAGTTTAAGGCCATTAACAAAGTTTGTTTGCGCTGGTGGTGCCAAGATGAGCTGACCGAAAAAGGAGGTGTGGGAGGGAGGGGCGACACCGACCCCCAGGGTGGTTCTCAAGGAGGCCGGCCCTGGAGAGCAGCCCGGCTCCTCCTGAAGGTGGATGGACCTCACCGCGGCGTGGCCGAGAGGCTGAGAGCCTGGCCCCAGCACCCCACGCTGGTCCCCAGCACCCCACGCTCATCTCCAGCACCCCCATGCTGGTCCCCAGCACCCCCATGCTGGTCCCCAGCACCCCACGCTGGTCCCTAGCACCCCGCATTCTTCACCAGCACCCCACGCTCATCCCCAGCACCCCACGCTGGTCCCCAGCACCCCGCATTCTTCACCAGCACCC
>PVKZ01007619.1:0-21663 GCA_004027375.1 Macroglossus sobrinus | reverse complement strand
TTCTTTTTCCTCCTCCTCTTCCTCCTCTTCCTCCTCCTTCCTCCTTTTTCCTCCTCTTCCTCCTCTTCCTCCCCTTCCTCCTCTTTCCTCCTCCTCCTTCTTGAAAGGCAACAAGAACGTCTCTCAAACATTTGCAGATCCAAGCATTATGTATAAATTAAAACATTGTTGAAATTCTGAAGATGTCGATTCATGTTAGTATGCTAGATTCTTATTTTTCTTTTCTTAAAGAAAGTCAGCATTGGGCAATTAGATCTTACCCTCTTAGAGAATCACACACAAAAAGAGTAATGTATTGCAGCTAGCAGCTTGCTGGGCCAACTGTTTGGGGGTTTTTTTGCCTTTTTTTTTGGTGGATGTAACATAGTTGATCAAAGCGGTCCTCTTTATGTGGCCATTTAAATTGTTGTGGATACTTTGTCAATATAAATAATGCCACAATAAATACTCTTGTGTATATGTTGCTTATACATTCATAGAGTTATATCTTTACGATAGGTTCTTTGAGGTAGGATTTCTGGGCGGAATGCATATTTCATTTTATTATCAAGTCATCTTCAGTATATCGCTGGGTCTTCTTATTATCCACCCAATGAAAAAAAGTGTTTAAAACACTTGCATCATTAATCTAATATGAAAATTGCTACAACTACAAGCATAAACTTTTTTTAAAACCTTATCTCAAGGATTCCTTTGTCTTTATAAAAGCATGATTACTAGCAGGAGGGCAGAGCTGACAGAGAGCACACAGTAGGTGCTCAACACCTGTTCGCTGAATGGGCTCACTGCACGGTGGCATCAGTGAATTGCAGTCCACAGCCTAAAGGCTGGCCACAGTGACAGCTGGTGTTGGCATATACAACCAAGGCTCCGAGTTCTTTCGGATTTACCATAGAGCTGTGCCGAGAGCGTGGTCTCTCAGGCAGGGAGGTGTCACACGCGTTAGACCCCACACGTGAATGGGAACCAGCTAAACAGTCTATGTCAGAGCGAAGTCCCTGAGTCTGCTCTGGGTCTGAGGTCAGCAGGGCTGGCCGTGGGAAAAGAAGGTGAATGAACATGCTATGGAGGAGTGCAAGGTCAAATTGGAGCCGGGGAGGCTAGGCTGGAACCCACCAAAAGGCTGCGTCTCATGGGATCCCACATTAATCTTTCATTTCCGCCAAACCCATGACCTTGATGCCTTAGGTGACTGCAGAAGAGCTGGGTCCTTCCCCACAGGAGTCCCTGGCACAGGGAGACATACAGGATTGGGTTATACACACAGATCAACCTGGGGTTCGGGACCCTGAAGGAGGAGATGGGGCAGGAACTGGAGGAGCCGTGCGTGGGTCTGGGTGCTGCTGCTCCAGTCGAGTGGGCCTGGAGCCCTGTGAGGGTGGGCGGGAGCTCCAACGGCGTCTGCCCCTCCGCCAGCCACGGGGGCGGTGCAGAAGTTCTGGTGCAGAAGGTGACACCTGCTTCCCGAGCTGGGAAGAAGGTAGACACGCCCCCGTTGCTGATGAGCATGAGATTGTCACGACCTTTTGGGACACCAATCTGGCAAAACGTATTAAAATGACAAACACGGCCGCTTTGACCCAGAATCCCACACCTGGGAATACTTACCATACAAATAATGTGAAGCTGTACATTCAATGTTGAAGAATGTGCAGTGATTCATTATAATCATAGTAATGGATAATTCTTAATAGTTCATGAAACTAATGAATCTGAGAACTTGGAGGTATTTATTAAAAGAGAAAACAAGCCGAAATAAAGCGTATATGGTGTGAACTCATTTTTTTTTTCTTAAAACATGGACAAAACTTTTGCATCTGTGTGTCCACATGTCTGTGTGAACTCGTTATATGTCTAGAAATAATTTTACAAGCATGGGGGAGATATGGACAAGATAAATGTGAAGTGGTTACTACAGATTGAGTGGAGTGGGGTGAGGCCATAGATGGGAAGCCACATAAAAGAGAAAAAGGCAGATGTAAGTCGGGGACAATCAAACCCAATACCGTTTGATGAAGACGACCTCATGGAGGCCGTTAGTCAAGATTACATGTTTGTGCTTCTGTGTCATTTATCTCTACGAGTGCCCTTTGCCTCCAAGTGCATTTGGCCTGATGTGAATATGGTCACTCCATCCTTGTCAGGCTACTTTTTGTATGGTGATTATGTCCACCCACTTCCTTTCACGCTATCTATCTTTAGAATTAAAGGACGTCCCTTTTCGACAAACTAGAGTTGGGTCTCCTTTATCCGTTCAGATCATTCTACCTTTTCATTGGAGTATTTAGGCAATTAGGATTTGATGAGATTATTAATATGATTGGGTTGAGGCCTACCATTTTATTGCTTATGTTCAATTTGCCCCTTTGTTTTTTTTTAAATTGTTTTTAGTATTATATTCGTTTTCAGGTGTACAGCATGGTAGTTAGACATGGATATAACTTACAAAGTCATCCCCATGTTATTTTTTAATGTTTTTTTTTTTAGAATAATGTTGAATTTATAGAGAAGTGCAATGATAGCAATGGACTGAATGTTTGTGTCCTTCCGGAATTCGTAGGTGTGAGGAGGCGGGGCCTTTGGGAGGGCAACTAGGTCATGAGGGTGGAGTCCTCGTGAATGAGATTTGTGCCCTTATAAAAGGACACATGGGATCCCTCTTTGACTCTCTGCCTTGTGGGGACACGAGAAAACAGCCATCGGCAGACCAGGAAGAAAAGCCTCACCAGAACAGATCAGCCAACACCGTGATCTGGGACTTCCAGCTTCCAGAACTGTCAGACACGAGTGTCTGTGGTTTAAAGCCACCCCGTCAATGGCATCTCGTTATGGCAGCCGGGACAGACGAAGGCAATAGTATGGAGCGTTCTCTCCACCCCTCGCCCAGTTTGCCCTGCTGTTGACGTCACACCTTAGCACGGAGCATCTGTCACAAGTAGGAAGCCGGCCTTGGCATGTTACTGTTCACTAAACTCCAGGCTTGATTTGGATTTCACCATTTTTCCCCCCCATTAATGTCCTCTTTCTAATCCAGGTACCACATTGCATTTAGTCATTATGTCCCCTTAGTCTCCTTTGGCCTGTGACAGTTTCTTTGTCCTTCCTTCCTATAAAGTATTCCTCACCTTGGGGTTGCCTGATGCTTTTCTCATGGTCAGACTGGAGTAATGGAGTGTGAGCAAGAATACAGTATGACAGACGTGGCATGTCCTTGGCGTCACATTACATCACATTGGGGGGTCATGCCATCACCACGACTTGGCACCGGTGATGTTGACTTTTGTCACTCGGTCAAGGTGGTGTTTGCCAGGATTGTCCTCTATAAAAGCCCTCTTTTCTTCTTTTCACACCTTGCTCTTGGGAAGCACGTCACTAAATCTAGCCCCTCAAGGGGTTTGGGGGACCCAGGGGGAATTAAGCTCCACCTCCTAGAAGGGGAATATCTACAATATATGATTGAAATTCTTTTGTAAGAAAGATTTATTTCTTGTTTCTATTTATTTATTTATTCAATCACTTATATAAGTGTGAACTCATGTACATTTTATATTTGGGTTATAATTCACTATTATGTTATTTATTTGTTGTTCAGATTGCTCTGGTTTTGGTCATTGGGGGAGCTATTTCAGGTCAGCTCCTGTCTCTGTTGCACTTGTCCTTACTTGGAAGTTTTATGATTGAATTTACCCTGAAACTTTCAACTTTTCAAATGTATAAGCCAAAGAGATTTCTCTCCCATCTTTATTTCTTAAGCTGATTTGAGTTGGATATCTGTCAGTTCTGAGCACAAAGAGACCTGATATAATATATTGCACCTATAATATATCTAGTATATATAAGTCTGGTGTATATGTGTGGGTGTGTGTGTGTACATACACATATATATGTACATATATATGTACACACACACACACACACACACACACACATACCAGACTTAAATATAATAGGACAATCAAACTAATTATTGAAAATTGTTAAAAAATGCTGAAGTGAACACATGATCATACCCCAAATTTAGACCAGTATAATTACTGGTGTTACACAGATGATGTAACTTTGAGCTTCCTGGCAGCCAAAGCAAAAATAAAAATAGAATGCAGTCTATAATACTTGTCTGATTAAAGGAAACATACCAACCTCTTAAGTGAGGTAAAGTAATCCTTGGTCCACATGTTGCAAATAGCGTTTTCTCATGAGGATTCTTACTCATGAAGATATTAAGCAGCATAAGGATTTCTCTAAAGATGCCGTAACATTCCAATATAAAAGCAAAGGATGTTATTTCAGTGCAATTTAGCAAAGGCATTTCTGTAAGAAGTTAAGTTCCTGTGGTCTGGGAACCAGCTTTTTCATGTTTTAACCTCATACAGACTGACAGCTTAGGGAACTGGAGGAATGGATGGATAGTCTGTCTTAGACTATCTTTTTCATGTATTCTTGGATATTTGAAGGATAGTAGCCAAATTATTCCTTTAAAAATAATACATACGCTGAGCATACACGTATTACTGAAAGGGCAGTGATCTGTAAGTCAGGATTCGAACTCTCGTATTTGATCTGGAGGTTTAACTTTGCAATTTCCACTGATGTTAATGGTTTTTGTCTATTTCTCTACCCATCCACCTAGCAAACTCCTAACTTCTCTGCAGAGTGCAATAGGATTCTTCCTGAAGGGAGTGCTTCTTTACACACTAAGAATATAATAGGTTTGGAATTCAAGGGGAAGTGAACTCAAAGAAAATCCCCTCCCAGATATTTGCTTCTATTCCTGCTGCTTTTTTCCCTTCCTCGTAAGTTCGAATTGGCCTCACCTTGGCTTTCACAGGCCGAGGCAGTCACTGCCGAGCACTCCATCCCCGGCCCCTTCTGGATTTGCATCATTGCTCCAAACCCACATTCCATTTGCATTAAGGAGCCCACCGACAGACAGCCGGCTGGCTCACCTCCCAGCTTGGATGCCATCTCCAGAAAGGCTTTACCTTCCAGTGGCTAAGTGAGTTAATCCGCTTACCAAGGGTTTGGCTGCCTTTTGACTTCCAATGGTATTTTCCTGCCTCTGGCCAGCTCTCCATTTTGTCATCGAGTTTCTGCAGTGCTGGAGGAATTTGAAGTGGGACAGATTCGTCTAAGCAAAAGACTCCAAGGGAAGCAGCTCCAGGAGAACACGTGAATCGCAGTCCCCAGAGAGGCTGATGGCTTAGGAGAAACCTCCAAATAGCATCCTGAACCCCGGCCATGAAGGAACGATTTGCCTGAAAGGCTCAGAGGCCAGATCGAAGACAGCGTGGCCAAGATGTCAACCAGCTGTACGTAGCACGTCAACCTAACACCAGGATGATGGTTTGCTTGATATTTCTTTAAACTGTTTCATGTTTTAAAACTTAAATGCATTTATTTCAAAATGAAACAGCCTAGGCCTGATCGGCTGATCCGTTTTCACTAACCTCATAATAATGCAACACATCTTTTGTGATTAAATTTTGGACCCTGCTTGCCTCATTATGGTAGGGTATTCAGGTGTTTTGTAAAACACTGTGACAGGGTGTGATTTTAACACTGTGACTTTAAACCTAAAGTCTCAGAAACCCCAAATCCCGAAATATAGGTTTAAAGAGGCGCATTTCGAAACTCATAGGCATCTTTCCATCACTCCAGTTAACAGGAAACAAGCATCACTGCCAGCAGAGATGGAAATGACCATAGAGGAAATGACGGTGAAGCTGACGTGACTAATGAAAGCTCAGTGGCATTCTGTCCTAGCTCATTCTTTTTGTCTGGGGAGGGTTCTTGGCCTCAGGTCTGCTTTCTCTGTTTCCTAAAGGAACATCTTTCTTCTCGTGAGGAGTCGAACAAGGTGGGCATGGGGCACTGTCATTCAAGGCTGCTTAACACCATTTTCCATCGCCCACCTCTTTGGGGACCAGACTTTGTCCACATGTCATATGGGGTGGAGTGGGGTTTTCAACCCCAACTGTGCCCTTCTCAGCAGTGTGGAATTGGGCAAGTTCCTCACTCTCTCGGTTCTCCATCTGTGACACTGAGTCCTCCCTTTGAGGCCTGGTCAGCAGGGATCGGAGCTCCCCGTCGGCATGGCAGGGTGTGCCTTGCAAAATGCGTACCTGGCACATAGTGGGTGCTTCGTGAGTGGCTTCGATTACAAAATGGTCAGCAAGTCTGTGGTAGGGCAAAGAGACCCCAGTCTGAGTTCAGAACACAGCCTATCTCCTCGGTGCATATGTATTAGAAAAGTCACAGAAAGGAAGAATTTAAGTCATCCCTCATCTTACTATTCGGACAGCCATTTTTATTCTCCTTTATTTCTTTAATGCCTCTGTAATCTATCTATCTATCTATCTATCTATCTATCTATCTATCTATCTAGATATAGATATAGATATATAGATATAGATATAGATGATATAGATATAGATATAGATATAGATAGATAGATAGATAGATAGATAGATAGATAGATAGATAGATAGATAGATATAGATATAGATAGATATAGATATATAGATATACACATATTTTTTTTACTTTGCTTTTTGGACTTCACATTATAATGTGAACATTTTCCCTTTTGCTACCCAGTCTTCTCCAGACCCCGCTGAGTGAAGGTGCCTCATGTCTTTACACGCCCCGACCAGCAGGCCTGGAGGTTCAGTTCTTCCCAGCCACGGGGAACGCTCCTGGTTCATCAGCAGCAGCCTGACCCTCGGCCTCACTGTTCCACCCATTACTCCTCATAACTCCAAAAAGCTTTGTAAAGCATTTCTGACTTACGAAGTGAGCGCACATATATTATTTCTTCTTTAAGTGTTTTTTTCCCCCTATAAGATTGGATCCTTAGAAAATTCCCAGGAGGGAAGCTAAAATGAACAAAGATATTAGACATTTTTAATAGCCCTCTGGACAATTGCTAAATTGCTTTTAGGTCAACCGTTCTGCAAACATATATTGAGACCCCCCCTCCCCCGTGTGACATTATGGCTTGTCACCTGTAGTGACAAGACAGACCCATCACAGCATTGCATGTATATCTGTGACACCACAATGAAGCCAGCACTAAGAATGACTGTGTTTCTCCTTTTCCCGGTTAAATCGTACCCTCTTGTTGATAGTGGGAATCTGTTTTTGATACGTTTCTCTTGGATTTGATTCATCGGTTTACATCCCAGCCAGCCATGTGAACTTTCAAAAGCAGAGGTGTGCGGTAGGTAAGTCAGTCACCCCTGTCCATGCTTTGGTCTCGTCACCTGTAGAATGAGGGGGTTGCAATAGAGCCCCATCGACTGAAGTGCAGCAGTCACCCTGGAAAGCAAATATTCTTATCCTCGCTTTCGTGATG
Source organism: Macroglossus sobrinus (assembly GCA_004027375.1). NCBI lineage: Eukaryota > Metazoa > Chordata > Mammalia > Chiroptera > Pteropodidae > Macroglossus > Macroglossus sobrinus. The sequence goes on along the minus strand of PVKZ01007619.1, from coordinate 14,309 downwards.
AGGAAACCGAGGCTAGGGGACATAGGGTGACTTGTCCAAGACTGCACTAGTGGTTAAACGCTAGCTCTGTCTAAGTCGTGTGTGCTCACCTTGATGCACAGGTTAATTTGAGAGACACCTGGTGAAATAATTGGTCAGTACACATAGAAGAAGTCCTATGGAAATGAACTTGGAAGGGCCAATTTCATCTCCAGAATGGGCCATGTTGTGATTTTTTTTTTTTTTTTAGTTTTTATGTTCACATGGCACCTCCGTATTACCCCTCCAGGCCACCGCCCATTTCCCGAAGGTCTGCTTCCGATGACGGGTGAAATAAGGCAGGAGGTCCCCGGCAAGGATAGACTGGCACTGCTATGTGACATGCTAAGTCTTGTGGCTCCACTTTTGTGAAGAAGGAGTTTGGATCCCAATCTGACTTGAGAGATGGAAGAAAGAAAATACCTGAACCCTTTAAAGGCCCTCCAGATTCTTCTTTCCCTGAGCTGTCTATTTCAGGGATTCTCAACCCTCAGGCTGTGGACAATACTTGTCTGTGGCCTGTTAGGAACCGGGATGCACATTAGTTTGAGAACTAATATCCCAGGTGAGTGGCAGGTGAGCGAGCAAAGCTTCATCTATATTTGCAGCCACTCCCCAGTGCTAGCGTTGTTGCAAAAAAAAAAAAAAAATCAGATGAGCAAGAAACCAGGCACCACTTGGAGAACTGGAGAACTCAGGTTTATTACATCAGTGGTCCCAGCTAGTTCTCTGAAGATCTGGGCCAGGAGCTCAGGGGTAACCTTGCTTTTATAGGGCTTATTTGCACAGTTACAGTTGGCATGAGCCAAATGGTCAATTTGTCCTCAGGCGATTACAGAGTGCACGAGTTGCTATGGGCAACGGGCAGTTAGACAGAACAAGCAAAGGGGATACATCTGTTATTTAGACAAGATAAGCAAAGGGGAGGGTGAGTCTTCAGTTGATCGCGAGGTCACCCTACCCTTCGGTCTGTGTGGCAAGCATGTCTACAGAAGCAGAACAAAGAGCTGATTACAAAGTTAGCCATTTGAGTGGAAAATTCCTCTTCAGCATCACCGCCTCAGCTCCGCCTTAGATCATCAGGCATTAGATTTTCATAGGAGCACCGGTCCCTGGTGCCAAAGAGGTTGGGGGCCGCTGGTACTTCCTGTGCAGATGAAAATGGGATGAGGCCTGGCTCAGAATCCCAAAGCGTAATGCTGTGTGTCCTTAGGCAGGGCGCTCAACCTCTCTAAACCACAGGTTTCATACTTATCCGATGGTGGAGGATCCCTGCCCTGCCCACGTCACGAGGCTGTTAGTAGGGTCACAGAGAGGGCGAGCAAAGCATTCTTTGAAAGAAAGAAGCTGCCAGTCATTTACTTAGGTACTTTGTGGAATCACATGAGTTTGTCTCCAAAGTCCCATTAATTTTGAATTGCTTCCCCCTACCCATTTTTTCCTATGCCCCTCCTCCTCCACCTTTGACACCTATACATTATTTATAGTTACCATTATTATTATGACGACTGCATTTGTTCCAAAATGCACAACATGTGCATGCACTATTGCCCAAGAGTGCATCGCCTTAATGCATTATCTGAATATTCCTAGTATGTGTGTCAGTGTTTGAGTGTGCATGTCTGCGTGTGTGTGAGTGTGCACGAGAGAGAGGGAGAGCCTGATGTGACAGAAGTAGGGAGGGAAGCAGGAGCAGAGCTCACAGGGCCTGCTCAGCGTTCCCATGATTCTGGTCCAGTGCTCCTCCCTCTCTCTGGGCCCCCTCCGTCCTTCCCCTGGTGTCCCCCAGGCAGCTGTTTCCCACCTGGAGGTCGATAGAGCACTGCTTTGGATTCAGGAGAGACCTGGGTTTGAGTCCTGGCTCTGCTGATGACCAGCTGTGGGACCCTGGGCAAGGGACGTCAGATGAGGACAGTGATGTCGCCTTCCCAGGACTGCAGTGAGAGCCACAGGAAGTCAGCCATGTTTACTAATGTCTGGCACACGGTAAGCACTCAGGGAATGCTAACTGTCTCCTTCTGATGTGAAACCTTGTGTATTTCCCCTTCCAGCACGGTCGTTCATTGGTCATCTAGAAAGAGAGAGGCAACAGAGAATTAAAAAAAAAAAAATTAGACCCTGTGATGGTTAATTGAAGGTGTCAACTTGGCTGGACCACAGTACCCAGATATTGGGGCGTTGTGTTTGGATGAGGTTGACATTTAAATTGATGGACTTCGAATAAAGCAGATTACCTTCCCTAAGGTGGGTGGGCCCCGTCTAATCAGTTGAAGGCCTGACTAGAATAAAGTCTGGCTTCCTCCAGTAAGAAGGAATCGACCCGCAGATGGACTCAAATTGCAACTCCCTCTGGCTTTCAAGCCTGCCAGCCTAGTCTGCAGAGTTTGGACTCATCAGCCTCCATAATTTTTGAGCCAATTTCTTACAATGAATTATTCTCTCCACACACACACACACACACACACACACACACACACACACACAAGTGTGCGCATGTGCATACATGCACACACACACATACACACACACACACACGCACACACATACACTATTGGTTCTGTTTCTCTGGAGAACCCTGACTAACACAGACCCTCCACCTCAGAACTCTCTGTTACCCGACACCTCACTTAGAAGAGTCAGCCTGGAAACCGATCCAGGGTACAGGTTTGCCTGGACACCTTCGCAGGCAGGTGAAGGGCGCAGCCTCAGTACCTCCGAGCAACGAGCTCTGTTTCGTGATCATGTGACGCTGACCACGAGGCAGGAGGCATCATGGGACTTCCCCAATGTGTCTGAATAATGAAGTGTTGCCCATCGCCCGCATAGCTGACTAGGAACAAAATATGTGTGTTCCGTGCTCTATCCACCATTTGGAGCAAAACAGAGGAAAAAAAAAAAAAACACATGCATTTGGGTTTTTTATGAACGCTCTAATGAAAATGTGTGCTGTATTCATTGATTGACTTCGTCCCTACCCAGGAGCCTTGCTAATTACCAGAAGTTTCTGCTCTCCCAGTGTTGCATTACAGGTGCTGTGAGAGCTCAGACGCTCGGTCTCCAGGCTTTTGTGTTCTGGGCTTTTCCTTCATACCAGGTTTCTCAGCCTAGGTGCTCCTGACATTTGGTGGCAGGTGATTCTTTGTTGTTTGGGGTGGTTCCGTGCATTGTTGGGCATTTAACAGGCTCCCTGGCCTTTCCCCAGGTCCCACTCACCCATTAATCACAATATACCCCAGTGCCCAAGGCTCACGATTCTTGCAGGAGCTTACGAACATGTTTTAATTCTAATTTAACTTTAAAATCAGAAGGAGAAAAAAAAATGAATATCCTAATAAAAAATATATAATGAAACCAGCCTGGATTATATTTCGCCTCACACCAACGTAGTTTTAAAAGAGAATAGTTAGCTATTTTTCTTACAGAAGAAGCAATGATGGTGACAGTGAGCTGGGCTCACAAAAGCCATAGGGTACAGCCCTGCCTCTGCCCACTAGATACCATTTCCATTTTTTTTTACAAAATCGTGACAACCGAAAATGTCTCTAGACCTTGCCCGGTGATCCCCAGAGGCCAGGGGTAGGTGTGTAAAATCAGCCAGTCTAGAATGACTGCTTTACACTAATAATTATTCAATCAGCCAACAAGCCCCTCCTGAGTGCTGGGCGCTTGCTCTGGGGACCGTTGGAAGAATGTGGTTGCTTTGGGAGGGGCAGGCAAGGTCGCTCAGCAGGCTAGGGAGGTGTGTGGGCACATCAGATCCTCCGTGTCTTGGGGGAGAAGCAGCGACTGAGTGATTCCAGGAGCCGGGAGGGATTCTCAGAAGCTGGCATTCCGAACCGGGTCTCGGAAGGTGAGTGGGAGTTTTTCAGATTGGAGTGAAGATCAGGAGAGGGTCCTCGGTCTGTGAGTAAGTGTGGAGGGGTGAAAGGTCACCCTCTGGTCCACCTTTGGGGTCCCTGCAAAGGCGTCAGGGAGGGCCAGACATAAGCACCTCTGTAATAAGTGGAACGGGTCGTATTTGGTTCCCGGGAATCACTGAAGTGTTTGTTGATTTCTTTGTGAATCTCTGGAAAGATTCATTCCTCCCGCCAGTACGACAGTGACATACGGCGTGAGACGCCACCAGCTGGGACACTGTGTCCAGCCCCGCGAAGCCCGATGAGAACATTAACGTGGACCTCAGACGGATCAGCTTCGAGTTTTGACTTCCGTCCAGAGGAGAACAGGGGTGCGGTGTTGTTACAGGCTTGGGTTTCGCCTTCTGGAGGAAGGAAAGGAAAGACATGCGTCATTTTGACGGGGTCCAGAGCCCGGCTCTAAGAGGGGTGCCCTGTTTTATAAGGGCGCTGCTGTCTGGACGTGGTCCTGCCCTGCCCATGCCACTTAGTTTCTGTGCCTGGCCTGCCAGGGACATGAAGGAGACGCCGCCCGGCCGGCCGGCCCAGGGCAAGGGGTCTGCCGGCCACAGGGCGGAACAGCCTTGGCAGGGCATGTGCTTCCCAATGGGCACCTCGGTGCCTGTGGCACTTTAGATTAGCCACAGTCCACACTCCGCCTAAGGGTGCCTGTCCTGCCCAGGGCTCACCTAAAGACAGGCCTGGGGACACTGGAATTAGGGGCAGCTGGGGTGACATGGAGCCCCCTGCTTTTTGGGGGCAATGGGGTCTCATTATGGCCTCCCTTCTGTGACTATTAAAAAATGCAGCATCTCCTCCCCCCACTCCTGTGCAGTGTGCAAGGTCAAGGGTTTGGGGGAACTGAGTCCCTCACGGTCACCTGAGAGGCAAGGCTGTGCAGGTTTAAATCCTCCTCTGCTGCTCAAGTCTGTGGCCTTGGGCAAATCACTTGACTCTGTAGGATAAGGGTGGAACCAGGCACTGTGGTATGTGCCTTTCGTGTCTACACCCATCGGCCGCTGCACCAGCGTCGGAGGTGGTGCTGGGCATAGAGCAAGCGCCGGGGAAGCCTTAGCTCCTGGTGTTATCATCATCTTGACTTTTCACTTCTGCGAGCATGGGGGATATGTGCATTAAGTCACTGGGCCTGGAAGCTGACCTTCCGGGGTCGTTCGTGGAGTTGGTGTTAGGATCTGTACCGCCATCATTAGCTCCCGCATTATCATGGGGATGGTGGCTGGTGGGGCTGGACAAAGGCAGAACGTGGGCCCTGGGCTGTCAGATTGTAGGGAGAGGAGTCCAGCCCGAGCGATCCTGTGAGGAAGGAGGGGGCGCCTCCGGGTTCCCGTTGTACAGATGTGGAGACCGGGGCTCTGAGCTGGTGTTTGACTTGCAAGGGTCACACAGTGAGTAGCAGCAGAATAAGAGCAGACTCGGGGCCACCCGCCCCTGTCCTAGAGGAACTTTACTTGCGTTCACAGCCACGGTCCCTCTGCAAGCCTCCTCCCCTCACACCCCACAGAGGAGCCTGGGACAGAAGCCCCTTGCATCTCCTCCAGGGCTGGGGGCTGGCAACTCTCACATAGAGGGCCCAGCCCCTAGGTCCCCTCCGCTGTGTGCACCAGCAGCCCCACGGAGCGGGCAGAACCCAGGTGCCCCCAGCACCATCCAAAAAAAATGAAAATAACTTAACGCTCGCAAACGTAGCCCTCATTATCCCTCCAAGCAACGGGATCTGTCTCCAAACCTGAGAAGTTCAGATTACCGCATTTCTACGTCTTTTTACCAACCCAATCCAAAACCAATCCTGGTTTTATAACTCAATAAAAATGACGCGAGCTTTCGGGGGAGAGCGGAGCAGGCAGAGTCCGCAGGCCTAGGGGCAGATGGGGGTGGGAATGATCAGTCCCATTAGGCCTAGAATCTTCCACCATCCAGGGAAAAGGACAGCCAGAAACGCCTGCTTCCACGTCCATCCTGAATGGGATTTACGGCCAAGACAGGCCCACCTCCCCGCTGACAGATGGGGGAGTCATCGAAGCAGGGTGCAGGTGCCAGGAGGGGCCCACACACGGTGGTGCAGCTTTTCCCGGAAGGGGTTGGGGGGCGGCTGTCTGAATTTTGCTGGGCTCCCCAGACCATGCTCCTTGGTACAGGGCTGCCTCTGCCTGGAGGGGGTGCCCGGTTCCAGATCATGCACTGGTGCCTGGGGGTGCCCACCTGGCCTCCCCTTCTCGGGAACATATTTTTCTGCGGAGTTTCTGTGAAGTCCCCAGGTCTGGAGCAGATCAGCCCAAATATCTTTGGCCGTGCGCTCAGCGTCCTCTTCCCGGCAGTCGGATGGCTCTGGGTGACTAGTGGGCGGTCTAAGCATTTAACCTGGGAAGCCTCACTTTCCCTCAGGCTTGGGGGCCATGAAGCGTCCCCTTGCAGGGTTAGCTAGGGTTTAGACAAGGTGATCAGGTGAGGGGCTGGGCAAGAGGCAGGGAAACTGGTTCAACCATATCGACTTAGTGATTCAAATCAACCATGTTTCTATCCCCTTGGTGGAAATGATCCTGGTGAGTAATACAAACAAAAGGCAAAGGTGTTTGGAGGAAGAGGGTCAGGACCACCATGAATATCGGAGTGAAAACAAAAATATCCACCCATTGGTGGAGGGCAGGTTCAACAAAGAGGGTGCCCGCCCCCCCAATAAAATATGCTGCACCCATCAAAGAAAATCTACATTCAGTGATATGGAGTGAAACAGATTCACGCACGCACACACACACACACACACTCACACACACACACCCCAAATTATGGAATACTATGAAGGATATCACTCGGTTTTATACCATCTTTATAATATGCATTGATTTTTTTTTCTGAATATTGTATGTAAATAATCTGAAAGTACACACGAACCAAATTGTAAACAGTGTTTATCCCTTTAGGGTAAGCATGGGGGTGGGGTGGTATTTGCAATCTACTAAGTCTATTTTAGAGTGCTTGATTTTTTCCAGAATGTAGCCTTTGTTAATGTATAATCAGAAAAAAAAAGGCATTCCAGTTTGCTACAAGAAAACAACCCAAGAGTGAAGATCAAGCACAGAGACGGTGGCCAACGACGCATAGTAGGTGTTTGGTAAGTGAAGTTTGGTCCACGGGGCCTCTTGGCACCATCGGTCCCAAGCAGCATCTTTGAATTTACATAAGCATTGGTCCTCTACTGAAAGTTTACTGATCTAGCTAGCTACATTTGGCCAAATGAAAATGGAAATATATAGGCAAAGTAAGGAGCATTGAAAGAATAAAAGAAAAGGAAAAAAAACCTGACTATACATGTATATAAAATCCATATTACAACATGCTAGCAACCATAAATTGGAAACATGTGAAATTGCTCTATCTACATTGGCCTGTAGATTGTGTTTTTAATACACGGACTTGAACCTGAGCCATCTTTATAAAGCACCTGAGGGTGGGAAGGTGAGCAGCGGCCCGGGGAGCTGGGAGAGAGCGGCTGCTGCCCGGTGCCCTGGGCCACATTTGTGGCCTCTTACTTCAATGCAAAGAAGTTAAAAAGGAACTGACTTGGCACCCCCTTCCCACCTTCCCAATCGTATAAGGCAAATGCCAAACAGATGTCCTCAAAGGCTGGAAAAAATGAAATGAAAGGCACATTTAGGATTTATAGAGCTGAAAACCAAAAACCAGTGGAAATTAGGACTCTGATGAGCACAAAGCTTGCCGTTAATCCATAATTTTTTTCACCATAGTACTTGCAAATTGGCTTCCAGATGCCCAGGCAGTCAGCGGGAGATAGGAGAGTGATGTGGCCTTAATTTGATAATGTGATGGTCTGAGCCAGGCGCCCAAAGCCCTTCAGGATCTGGCAGGGACCTGTGAGACCTTGACCCCCACTCCCCTGGACTCTTGCTGCCCCCTCTCTTCAACACTGCCATTCTTGACTCCACCACTCTGTAGCATACCTATCCTTGAACCCTCACTCTCTAGCACACCCATCTCGATCTACCCATTCTATAGCACACCCATCCTTGATCCCTCCACTCTCTAACATTCCCATCCTTGACCCTGCCCACTCTGTAGCATACCCATCCTCAATCCCTCCCACTCTGTAGCATACCCATACTCGATCCCCCACTCTGTAGCATACCCATCCTCTATCTACCCACTCTGTAGCATACCCATCCTCGATCCCCCACTCTCTAGCATACCCATCCTCGATCACCCACTCTCTAGCATACTCATTCTCGATCTACCCCTCTGTAGCATACCCATCCTCGATTCCCGACTCTGTAGCATTCTCATCCTCGATCCCCCACTCTGTAGCATACCCATCCTTGATTCCCGACTCTGTAGCATACTCATCCTCGATCCCCCACTCTGTAGCATACCCATCCTCGATCTACCCACTCTGTAGCATACCCATCCTCGATCCCCCACTCTGTAGCATACCCATCCTCGATCTACCCACTCTCTAGCATACCCATCCTCGATCACCCACTCTGTAGCATACCCATCCTCGATCCCCCACTCTGTAGCATACTCATCCTCGATCCCCCACTCTGTAGCATACCCATCCTCGATCCCCCACTCTGTAGCATACCCATCCTCAATCTACCCACTCTGTAGCATACCCATCCTCGATCCCCCACTCTGTAGCATACTTATCCTCAATCCCCCACTCTTTAGCATACCCATCCTCAATCTACCCACTCTGTAGCATACCCATCCTTGACCTCCCATTCTGTAGCACACCCATCCTTGATCCCCCCACTCTGTAGCATACACATCCTTCATCCCTTACTCTCTATCAATCCCATCCTTGATCCCCCCACTCTCTGGCATACCCATCCTCAATCTACCCCTCTGTAGCATACTCATCCTTCATCTCCCACTCTTTAGCACACCCATCCTTGATCCCCCACTCTGTAGCATACCTATCCTCGTTCTACCCACTATTTAGCATATTCATACTTGACCTTTCATTCTGTAGCACACCCATCCTTGATCTCCCTACTCTGTAGCACACATCCTTCATCCCCCACTCTCTAGCATACCCATCCTTGATCTCCCCACTCTCTCGAAGGTGGGAAGGGGGTGCCAAGTCAGTTCCTTTTTAACTTCTTTGCATTGAAGTAAGAGGCCACAAATGTGGCCCAGGGCACCGGGCAGCAGCCGCTCTCTCCCAGCTCCTTGATCCCCTCACCATCTAAGATTCCTGTCTTTGTCCCCCATTTTATATTGCTTGATTTTTTTTTTTCAAAATGTAGTCTGCATTCATTTTATAATAAGAGCAAAAAGTATTCCAGTCTGCTTACCGAAAAACACCAGGAGAGCATAGAGAAGGCTCCATAACAGTGGCCGGCACATAGTAGGTGGCCAGGAAAGGAAGTTCTGTTTGCAGACTCTCTACGGCTCCCATCCACGTCAGCCCGGCATTTGAAGCCCTGCACGGTGCCCCATCGTGTTCTCGAGACTCCATGCTGCGTTGCCTGCAGCTCCCTATCTGAATCCATCGTGACTTATAATGTCATTCCCTCCGTCTGGAACGTTCTCATAGGCTCTGAAAACCCCTCATGGCCTTCGAGACTCAGGAGGAAGTCACCTTCTCTTGTGCACCCACACACACACCCCAAGACCAAGGGACTCCTCTCTTTCTTCATTTCCTGCACCTTATTGCCTTTGCTGTTCAGACCTGTCTCCCCCGACCCAAGCCCCTTGGAGGCAGGGGCTGTGGTCATTTTAGCTCAGCCTCGAGGGTGCTGTTCAGTGATAAGGACCCCCCACAGGCTTCTCCTTTTCACACAGCACATAGTATGTATTTTATTGAATGGATAAATGAACAAATGAATGAGATAGGGTCTCCCCAAGATACCCCTTCCATTCTCCCTACCCCATGACAGAAGATTATGGGACCTGTGGGTGGCAGAAATAAAGCAATTCCAGAAGGAAGCAAACTGCCATTTATCTAGACCTACTGTGTGCTGCCCTCCCTCTAGGCCCTTAATAGATGTTGATCTCACTTAATTCCCTCATTTCCATTTTACAGATGTGGAAACAGAGACTCCGAGAGGTGAAGTGCTTTGCCCAAGCAAGCTCACCGTTCCAGGAACCTGGGCTAGGAACAGAGGTGGGGAGAGAGCGAGCCCCTTGCTATAAACTGAAAGTAATATTAAAAATAAACAAATTGAAAAACAAGGTGCGTTATTCCAGCGGTATGCTTTTGTCCTTGTCTGCGGGAGGATGTATCTGTGAGTGAGACAGGCTTTCTCTCGGTTGGAAAACGGGCATGAACCGGTGTTAGGGGCCGTTAAAGACATCAGTACTGGTTGGGTGTCTTTCTCCTCGACAGTCGACAGTCGGCAAGACTGAAGAAGAACTGTGAGGGGAACAACCTTCCCCCAGGGGACCCTGTTCTTCACGGTGGCGTCCAGGGCGTCCTCCGCTGCCTGCCTGTTGGTGACTCTGCTCTAGACAGACACCGGTAGCTGCCTACGGAAGGCACTTCTTCTGCAAAAGGGTTTTTTACGCGAGACCATGGACACCGTCTGTGACGGCGTCCGGCTCCCGCCCCAGGGAGGTCACAGACACTGGGCAAGTCACAGGCTCTCTGAGCCTTGGTTTTCTCACCTGGACTCACCTGAGGCCACTGAGCTCTGACCCGGGTGTTCCAGGGGGGACCTCTGTAGCTTGGAGGCAGGAATGCAGATTTGGGCTCTGAAGACACCAGGGTTTGCCCGCTGCTCTGTTTGTCATTAACTAGGTGGCTTTGGTTAAGTCGCCCTCCCTCTTCGAGTGTCACTTCTTCGAGTGAAGATACTGGTGCCCACGTCAGAAGGTTTGTGTGAGAACTGGACAGGGTAAGTCGCTCTGGTGCACGGCGACCGTGAGTGAACACTCCCGCCGGCCACCCCTCTGGCTCCCTGGGCCTCCGCAGCCTGTGCCGGGGGTGGCGACCCTGTTACGCAGAGGGAGAAACTGAGACCTAAGAGTCAGGCCAAGGGCAGGAGCCGGGACCTTGGCCTCCAGCTTCTCACCATGATGCCATCGCTCCCAAAACGCCAGTTCACTGCACTTGGGTTTCGAAGTTTCCTTCCAGAGACTCTGGGAAAGGCTTAGTCTTTCCACTGACGTGGGAACCACAATGACCGTATCAACTGGAGCAAACATTGGTTTTTTACTGGGACACATGAAGAGCAGAGGCAGGCCTCAGCAGTGAGGGCCTGGGGGCAAACAAAATGCCCCTGTCACTCGGAGAGTAACCACGCTTTGGTCCAGGCCCCTAAGTGGAGGAGCGACTATTTATTAATTCTGAACGTCTTCACTCAGAATCAGGCTCGCGGGGCATCGGGCACTTGGGCCACCGGTGGGGCGTAAAGAGCCTTCCACTCGAGCTTGGCTCAGCCTGAAAGGGGCTCCCCACTAGCTCCCCACTACCCATGCCTGGAGGTCAGAAGTATGTGGGACCCATTACTGTGGGGGGAGGGAGTGGGGGGGCAGAGGAGGGAGGGAGGCAGCTCTTCCTGGTCCTCAGTGGGGGGTTTAGGAAATGTGGATTCGGATGGCGCTGTGATTAGCCTAATTACGTTGTTTATATCTGGCCAGGTGTGAAGACAGAAGGCAGGTGTTCCAACCCCCACCCCACCCCCCAGCCCAGTTTAAACTGGCTTTGTTGTTAACTGTGAAACTAATCCTATTTGAGCATCTCATTTCGCTGCCTGATAGGGAAAATTGAGTGTCTGCAGTAAAAGGGAAGAAAGATTATGCTGGAAATTTCATTAGGGAACGGGCTTTCCAGATCCATGCATCATCCGTCCATCCATCCATCCATCCATCCATCCATCCATCCATCCATCTATGCACCCATCCCCCATCCTTCCCAAGGCAGGCTGGAGGGGGAGCTTTCATCCCCAAAGCCTGGAAATCCTTGCAGCTACTCCAGTCTCTGCTCCTTACCCGCTATGGGATGCTGGGCAGCCCAAGCTGCCTTTCTGAGCCTCTGTCAACACCCCCTGCAAAGCAGAGCTGAGGATGCCTCCGTCAGGAGAATGTTAAGTGGCATTCCTGTGACAAGGCGCATGAAGTGCCCAGGATGGTGCTTGTTACATGGCTGGCACTGAGTAAACGCTGGTTGCCAGCATCATCTTTCTCGTCAAGTCGTTTGCTTGTTTTTTCCTTCATTCCTTCATTGCTGTCACCCGCTATTGCTCGACATGGCGTGAGGCCGTTTCTGGGGACACTGCTGTGCACAAGAAGAGTGGGGGGCTTCTGCCTTCATGGAGTTTACAGTCTGGTTGTTGAACAAAACTGTGCATGACGGAGATTACAGACGGGACTTCCTTATCCGACCTGAATATGTGTTTTGCTTGACCAGTAATGGGCTTTAACAAAAAAAAAAAAATAGACTTTATTTTTTAGAGCAGTTTTAGGTTCACGGCAAAACAGAGCAGGAAGTAGAGCAATTTCCCACGTACCCTCTGCCCCACAGTCTCCCCCACTGTCGACACCTCTTTCTCCAGGCCAGTGCATTTATTACCATCGAGGAACTGACACTGACTCCATATTTTGCACAGGGTTTTGCTGCTGGTGCTGTGCATTCTATGGGCTTGGACACATGTATGATGCCATGTATCCATCACGACAGTATTGCACAGAGTGGTTTCACTGCTTCCTAAATCCTCTGTGCCCCGCCTAGTCATCCTGCCCTCTCCCCAGCCGGCAACAGCTGATAGTTTCCATCGTCTCTATAGTGTTGCCTTTTCCAGAAGGTCAAACAGTAGGAATCCTACAGTATGTAGCCTTGTCATTGGCTCCTTTCACATAACAATTTGCATTTCAGGTTCTCCCACGTCTTTTTGGGGCTTGACAGCTCATTTCTTTGTAACGCCGAATAGCATTCCGTTGTCTGGACGTGCCTCAGTTTACCCATTCACAACCCGAAGGTTGCCTTGGTTGCTTCCATTATGAATAAAGCCGCATAAACAACCGCGTGCAGGTTTTATGCGGACAGAAGTTTTCAGCGTGTTGACTTTTTTTTTTCTAAATTAGTGCCGATATGAAAAACAAACGCTCAAACAGGGCCCGTAGCTTCTCTTGCAAATGGAGAGATGCCGTGTCTCATTCCCGCAGGGCAGTGAGCGCAGGCGCTGTGGCCCCTCCGGGCTGGATGTCTCCACGCACTGTGGTTCCCGCCCGGCTCTGTCTGCTCGTTGGCCTGATGTCTTATGTCTCTAGGCATGTGAGTTTGCGATCTCTGGAGGGGACGATGTGTGCCTTATCTCACCACTGCCTTATTCACTTAAAACGAAACCCTTACGTACTGCTTATTTGGAGCTTTGCAAAATTTAACTCTTCCGACCTTCATGGAGATTCTACGAGGCCAGAACTACTATGATCCTTATGATACATGTGAGGAAATGGAGTTAAATAAATTGTCCAAGGTCACACAGCCAGGAGCATCGGGGCCAGTCCTTGAACCTGAGCTGTCTGGCTCTTAAGCACTAAGCTATGCATATTCTAGGAGGGGTGGGCAAGGAGACAAAAATGACAAGGGTGGGTAACAATCAAGGAGAAGCCACAGGGCAATGGAGCCATGATCGAGAAGCCAGAAAGAGTTAGAGAGCTCGGAGGAGAGGGAAACGTCACGGGTCTCCCGGCTCTCCCAAGTGCCTGGGGTGGTGTAGATGATCAGCTAGTGCTAGTAAAGTCAGGGAGGGCTTCCTGGAGGCAGTGGCCACTGGCTGGGCCTTGAGGGGCTGCTTGGAAGAAACTAGGAACTGCTTCATGGCCAGGGGACAGGTTCCCTTCGACTCTCATAAGACTTGACAACAGTTCACTTTTGGGGCCCTTGGTGGCGTGATCCTGTCTCACAGGCTGAAATAGGGGATGCTCGTTCTTTGGAGAAGCCGTGGTGCTCGGTCTTCCTGTGTCATAGATGTGGACGGCGGTTAACCCAAGGTGGGTACTGGGCGGTGGGCCGGCAGTGTCGTGAGAAGGGTATGGCAATGTCTGGAGCATTGGAGAGCAGAAGCTGGCCCGGACATCAGGGAGAAATGCTTACTGATGGTGACCTGTCTCGGGCAGGGACGCCTGGGAACCTCTGCCCTCTGTCCAAGGAGAAACGGAGGCCCAGGGAGGGAAGGGGGTCACTGGGGTGCGGATTTGGGATTCAAGGTCCCCAGATTCATGCTGAAGGCATCCACTTCCCTGAATCAAGGCCACCATCATCTTAACTCACCATGACATCTCCCTGAGTCATCTCATCGTGACCGTTCACACCGAATCTTGGCTCGTCAAGAAAAGCAGGCAGGCGAGCATCTGTGACCTGTGCAGGTGGTCTCTCTCTCTCTCTCTCTCTCTCTCTCTCTCTCTCTCTCTCTCTCT